>KZ813342.1:0-12480 GCA_000696205.2 Oncopeltus fasciatus | reverse complement strand
TATATATATATAATTATAGGTATAGACACATACAATTTTTAACGAACCATATTTAGTTTCTATAATCAAGATCCATAGATAGCTTTGACTGTGAAGACCCATTGAAATTTTTCGAAAGTCCCTCCCTAAGAAAAATTGCTAAAAATGTACAATATGTATCATTTAAAATAGAATAAAAAAAAACCTTATTTATTTCAGTAATGACTGCCCAGATGCAATCAAAGCCCGTTTTGCAGGAGTAGACAAGAAATCTGATGAATTGGGACACTATTTGAAAAGCTCCTGCAGTTATTCTTCGAAGGTAATATACTGTCTTGACTGAAGATAAATTAAATTTAAATGGAAATTAAAAATTTTAAATTAAATTAAATGAAGACAAGCACTCTTGTTTATCAGAATGGGCCTAGCAATCAACCTGTCATTCAAATTTTTACAAATAAATAAACATTTGTTTACATACAAAATCACTTTCTAGCAGCATTATAACAATTATTATTAAAAAAAATTGATCAAACATCCAATTTTTTTGACATGACTTACACTTGATTTATTATTTATTTGCCCAATCTAAGCCCCTACTACTACATGCGAGGGATTCTAACTTCTGAAAAAATATTTGTGCTTCTTCCCATACTGTCATTTAAAAGTTAATCATTGCTGCCATTAAAAACTGAATCACTTTTTATTAGCCTTCGAAGATAATCTAGCGGTGTTATAAAACAATGACAGAGACGTCCAATAAAGCATGAAATTTCTACATGGAAAATAGCTCTTGTAAAACCAAGGTAATGTAAACCACATTCTGTGATTAGGGCTGTTAGGATTGGTAAAAATATGTGAAAGCAAGCCACAAAATTTAAATATCTGGGGCCAATAATCAATGAAAATGGATATATGGATGCTGAATTGGTCTGCCAATCCTTACTGATCTTTTGAAGGTCTAGAAATCCTCTATTTTTAGCATAGAACAAGTGCCCTGCTGCACCCATAAGATCTGTCATATGGGTGCAACAGGGCACTTGTTCTATGCTAAAAATAGAGGATTTCTAGACCTTCAAAAGATCAGTAAGGAAACTAAACTAACTTACTCTTCAGAATCATGGACGCTTACTAGCAGGAATACAAATCAAGAGGAGGCACTACAAATGAGATTCATAAAATAATAAAACAAGAAGGGACCACATTAGAAATACAATTGTTTGGTCCCAGCTAAAACAAAAATCAAAGATGGTGTTCAGAAGGCTTTAAGCAGGTGTGGTCTGATTGGAAGAAGAAAAGGACAGAGNACTAAATTTTAATTTTAATTTTTTAAATTTAAAAAATGGAAAGAAAGAGAGAGAGGAGAGAGAGAGAAAGAAAAGGAATCTGTTCTAGCTACCTACCTGTAGAATGATTCGCTAACTAATATAACCAGCAAAATCTTTCAAATTTTCTCCTAAAGCAGACTCCTTGCAATCTATTGCGAGGAATCCTATCAAAAATAATTTCTATTGAAACTAACATACATACATATACATACATGCAAGTGCACGTGCACACGAATACCACAATCATGTAGAATATTAATGAGTTGAAAGGTCTAAAGCAGTTAGGTCAATAAGACCATTGACATTTTAACTAGCCCTATAAAGTTCGAGAAGGAGGATGATAATTCTTGAAGAAAAAATAAAAGGACATGTAACCTGTAAATTTTCTCTGGTAGAGAAAGAGAACAATAGTAGTTATCTTTTGGCTAAAAAATTAACATTATTCTTGAAATATGATATAAGGATAAAAAAAAAAAAAAAATTATACTATTTTCACTCCTTAATTTTATTACTATATTTATACAATGACTTCTGCATGTGCTTTATATAAAGCTTTGATCCTTAGCCTACTAATTACAAGTTTGATATAGTTTATATTTGCTGTTTATAATATTTGTGATAGACGTTACAGTAAGCTAAAACAACTAAGAAGTTAATTTCTCTTTTTCAATCATTCCATAGTTTACCAAAAAATCTGTACAGTTCACACTTGCAATTGGAGGTAACTACACTGTTTGAACAGTTATTCTACTATAAAGTGAATAACTGAAGCAATTAAAATAAAAAAATTCATAATAATAATAAAAATCACATCAGTAGAATTGAGAACTGATCAATTCAAACAAATTTTTAAATAACTTTGTTTGCACATTGATCACTTGACTTTTTAATTGAAGGAAAAAATTATTATTAACAGCATAGTATGGTTAGTCAAGCCTAAGATGACTCATTTCATGTAAACAAAAATAAGTATAGGAGCATTAAAATAAAATAATTTTTTTTTATTCAGCTGATTAAATTTGAAACACACACTCATGCACACACACACACACACACACACACACACACACACACACACACACACACACACACACACACACACACACACACACACACACACACACACACACACACACACACACACACACACACACACACACACACACACACACACACACACACACACACACACACACACACACACACACACACACACACACACACACACACACACACACACACACACACACACACACACACACACACACACACACACACACACACACACACACACACACACACACACACACACACACACACACACACACACACACACACACACACACACACACACACACACACACACACACACACACACACACACACACACACACACACACACACACACACACACACACACACACACACACACACACACACACACACACACACACACACACACACACACACACACACACACACACACACACACACACACACACACACACACACACACACACACACACACACACACACACACACACACACACACACACACACACACACACACACACACACACACACACACACACACACACACACACACACACACACACACACACACACACACACACACACACACACACACACACACACACACACACACACACACACACACACACACACACACACACACACACACACACACACACACACACACACACACACACACACACACACACACACACACACACACACACACACACACACACACACACACACACACACACACACACACACACACACACACACACACACACACACACACACACACACACACACACACACACACACACACACACACACACACACACACACACACACACACACACACACACACACACACACACACACACACACACACACACACACACACACACACACACACACACACACACACACACACACACACACACACACACACACACACACACACACACACACACACACACACACACACACACACACACACACACACACACACACACACACACACACACACACACACACACACACACACACACACACACACACACACACACACACACACACACACACACACACACACACACACACACACACACACACACACACACACACACACACACACACACACACACACACACACACACACACACACACACACACACACACACACACACACACACACACACACACACACACACACACACACACACACACACACACACACACACACACACACACACACACACACACACACACACACACACACACACACACACACACACACACACACACACACACACACACACACACACACACACACACACACACACACACACACACACACACACACACACACACACACACACACACACACACACACACACACACACACACACACACACACACACACACACACACACACACACACACACACACACACACACACACACACACACACACACACACACACACACACACACACACACACACAC
Source organism: Oncopeltus fasciatus (assembly GCA_000696205.2). NCBI lineage: Eukaryota > Metazoa > Arthropoda > Insecta > Hemiptera > Lygaeidae > Oncopeltus > Oncopeltus fasciatus. The sequence goes on along the minus strand of KZ813342.1, from coordinate 8,633 downwards.
ACACACACACACACACACACACACACACACACACACACACACACACACACACACACACACACACACACACACACACACACACACACACACACACACACACACACACACACACACACACACACACACACACACACACACACACACACACACACACACACACACACACACACACACACACACACACACACACACACACACACACACACACACACACACACACACACACACACACACACACACACACACACACACACACACACACACACACACACACACACACACACACACACACACACACACACACACACACACACACACACACACACACACACACACACACACACACACACACACACACACACACACACACACACACACACACACACACACACACACACACACACACACACACACACACACACACACACACACACACACACACACACACACACACACACACACACACACACACACACACACACACACACACACACACACACACACACACACACACACACACACACACACACACACACACACACACACACACACACACACACACACACACACACACACACACACACACACACACACACACACACACACACACACACACACACACACACACACACACACACACACACACACACACACACACACACACACACACACACACACACACACACACACACACACACACACACACACACACACACACACACACACACACACACACACACACACACACACACACACACACACACACACACACACACACACACACACACACACACACACACACACACACACACACACACACACACACACACACACACACACACACACACACACACACACACACACACACACACACACACACACACACACACACACACACACACACACACACACACACACACACACACACACACACACACACACACACACACACACACACACACACACACACACACACACACACACACACACACACACACACACACNCTTGAGCGACTACTTAATTTTCAATCTCTCCTTGTAATTTTTATGTACATGTTTATTACTAGAAATTAATGATACTTCAATAATTGCAACTAATGTAATGAAAACTTGATTAGATGTGATCATCAATGGTTACAAACCAGTATTGGTAAATGATTTAAACAGGGCCTAATGAGTAAAATAATATAATGGAGAATAAAAAATTTAATTTTGACTGGATATAAAAAATAAAATTATACTATGAAACAGGAAAAAACTTAATTGACTATAATTGCATATTTTTATTAATATGAAATTAAAAATTATTTAAAAAAAAAATTAGTTTCTTATTATCATTATTGGTGTGCTTAAGGAATTTAAGAGTCTCAGAGAAATAATAATGGATGTTACCTAATGGAAGGGGTTAAAACAAAGACTACAGATTTATCAACACATTATTTTAAACTTGACTAAAGAAGAAGAAAAAATCTTTATAAGAAAACCTTCTTGAAAAAGATAATTCAAAGTATAAAATACAAGTAATTCCAAGAATAGTACTAGCTTTAAATTTTAAGGCTAGTTAAAGTTTATTGTCTTCATCAGTTTCATCACCACTACCCGCACTACTTCGAGTTCCATCTGAGTCCCTATCTTTTTCACTTTCTGCTTTAATTGTACTATTTTCTGATACAGAAACTAAATTTTTTTGCTTGTTTTCCTCATCCTGTCTTGCTTTCTCTTCTTTCTCAGTTTCTAAAAAGGAGTCCCATTTTTTAAGTCTCTGCTCCATTTCAGCTTCTGTTTCTGCAATCCTGTAAAATTGAAACGAAAAAAAAAAAAAATAAAAAAAAATAAAATCAATTATTAATTTTATTGATGCACTAAATAAACAGTTTTCATATCACACCATTTCATTCACACCATCTCCTCTAGAATAATTTCAATTCTAGAGGAGATGGTGTGAAGGAAGTTATTACAGCCAACATAAACTATTTTTGAGAGATAAGTCATTAAAAATATAGCAGGGAAAGGATCAAAGTGTTAATGACTGGTTTTTCAATGCTGTAACATGCTATTTTAATAGTTTTCTTTGGCTGATTTTTGTGACTTTTTAATTACTCGAGGAGTTGGACACATGTCTAGGCCCCATGGTAAGCCAAGCAAGACATGGATCAGATTTTTTAAAGGGTTATAAAGCTATAAAAAGACCTTGTCCCTCTCAACAATATAATCTATTGCTTTCCTTAATCCTCTTCTAACTATACTACCGAAAATTATCTGATAAATGAAAGAAAAAACTTTAAACAATTCACACAAGAACATTAAAGCATAGTTTATACATATACAGGTTCAATAGTAGCTGGGCAGTTTGTAACTGGGTTTGAGGCCAAACAATATTCTGTTGGAGCTTTCTTTGATGTTGAAGGAGCTTTTGATTCTGTTTGGCATAAAGGCATTTTTTGCACACTGAAGAAGACATCACCACCACCAGCCTTATTTAATATTACAAGCTCATTCCTCCAAAATGGAATGTTCCAAGCCAGAGTCAATGGAACATTTGGGCCAAAGATACCACTGCTTGCTGGAGTAGCTCAAGGAGCAACCCTAAGCCCATTATTGTACATCCTTTATTGCCACGATCTACCTCATCCACTTTATTCAGAACTATTAACATTTGCAGACGACACTCAGCTTCTCTGCAAGCATAGTAATGTGCTATAAGCAGTGATGAATTTACAGCGAGCTACAGATGAATTATCAGGGTTGTTCAAGAAATGGTGCCTTAAACTCAACCCTCTGAAAACAAAAGTAAAAGTTTTCAACTTTTGGCACTTTAACAATGAAACTATCCCTGAAATCTGAATTAAAGGACTCTCAGTTCTTTGGACACTTAAAGTCCAAGAGGTGCGGTATCTCGGAGAATATTTTGACATGAGACTAACTTGGAAATTTCATATAATCAATAGACTTCAACAAGCATATACTCAATTTACCATATTGTACCCACTACTAAACTAATTCACTAAAACATGAGTGCACACACTTATCTAAGTCACTTATACTCCCACTACTTAATTACGCCTGCCCCGTCTGCTACAAATTAAAAAAATACAGACATTTTAGAACCTAGTACTCCGAATGCCAGTAAACACTCCTTGGTTCATTAGGAACCAACAGCTACACTAGGAACTGGCCCCGCTGTAGCCACCTACAACATTGGGACTCCGGTCCAGCAAAGGCTATGACTTCGCCTGTACCAAGATATTTCATTCTAGGTTTTTTTCTTCAGCTTAGTTACTTTTAATTTTTATATTTTGTGTAAAAAGCGAATTTTGGTTCAAAATAAAGTATTTTCTTCTTCTTCTTTCAAATTTCTCAGTAAGAATTTACTTCAACAAAACTGCAAAATAAAACAACTATAAATTTGCAAATAAGTTTTAGTTTCAGTTTTAGAAGTCAATAATCTCTGTTCTGTGCTCCTGGCTTCCAGTTCCTGAGACCAAGTAGAGATCTTTCATTGGTGGCCATACAATCTTCCTAACAGAGTCTCAGACATCCAACCTGCCTAGTACTATACCTCTGCTCTGATAATATCCTGGATGGTGTTCCATTTGGATATATTCAAGCAACATGAGCTGCCAAGTGAAGTCTGAATGTATTTATAAATGTGCACAAATCTATATCCTTATAAGTAACATTTAGCTCAGCAATCCTCCTTCTTCTCCAGGAACCCAGTTCACATAAACCACCATATATATAAAAGTGTGCCAGCAGCTTTATCTAGAGAAAAGTAAACTCAAGATACACAAGACTACCACCCTGTCTCACCCCTGTTCCCATTGCGAATCCTTTTGACTTTTTTTTTTTTGTTCACCATTGTCATTTGTATTAAATGAACTAAAATAAGGGATGATCATTTCATCTATTACTTTATATGCTTCATCACTGCTGACAGAATGAAATATAAATATATGGTATTCCCTTATATTTTCGAGCAAGATTCACAAATATTCCCAGCTCCCATTAATTGCTCCCATAAGCAAATGGGTGCAATCTACAAAAATAAAGCCTATGTTACTCTTTATTCTCCAAATTGCATTATGAATTTCATCATAGCTCAGGAAAAATTATCAAAATAAAAAAATTATCATACGAAGGAAATTTAGTCATGAATTTTTTGTCTGTCACTATTTAAGAGAAATTTCTAACTTATCTTTCTTGACAGCAGTTATTTTACTTTTATCAATGAGGATAATGTCTACTATCTTGGTTAATACTACTATTACTGCAATGATTTAATTTAAAAATAGAGACATACCGTATACATAACTTAATAAAATATTCTAGATAATATACAAAAATTGTTGTCTTAAATTACTCACTTGAATTTCGTTTTTCCATCCCATATTTCAGCTGATATTTTTCTTTGACCAAACCACCTTCCTTCTAAAAGCTGTACACAGGCTTCTGCACCTTCAAACTCCTTAAAAAATACTTGAGCGACTCCTTCAGGATGCCTNCAATTGTGTCTAAGAAGTATGCTATTTCACTTAATCCAATATTGCATGGGCCTAGTGGCTGGATCTCACACATTATTTATTGTTTGCCAAAATATTATTTCAATAGTTCACTTGATTGGGAAACTCCATTATTTTCCCCACTTCTTGATTCTGACATCACACACATAATTGAGGCATTCCAATACCTTCTCCACTTCAAGGTAAGTGGAATTCACTTATTTCTGTCGTACTTTTAGAATACATAATTTTTACCCCTCTTTTTTTTTTTTATTTCAGTATAGTTGCACAGTACGTACAGTTTCTGTAATGTCTCAATAAATTAATTTTACAGATCATTTTCATGAAAAAGCTCTCTTACCTGTCCATGTAAGTCTGTTAGCCACCCATTATCCATAACTATTTACTTTAATATAATATTAAACGATATATATGTAAAAGTTGCCAAATATTGATTGATAAATATGATGAGTTATTTCCAAGTGAAGTCTTCATATAAAAGACCGGTGATTTACTATGTGGCTGGGAACCATTAAAACCATAAAACAAACTTCACTATTACTACAAAAATACAAAAGAACTAGGACTAGGATAATGAGGATCACTTTCCACATAAGCAATAACACTTTTGATAAAATGCTAGCACAATTTGGTTAATCAATTGGTGTATGTATATATATACACACACACACACACACGTATAAATGTAATTTATTAAAGTAGTAAAAAAAAGATTCATATGAAACTGAAATTATCTTGGAATGGTCTATGCATATTAAAGGTTAAGTTGAGTACTTAACAACTAAAATCTGATAAAAGATAAAATAAAAATATAATAGATGAAATATATAAGAGGATTTATTATTTATTTTAGGTATGCTTCTGTAATGAAGAATGTCGAGAAAATTCCTGGAAAAGTGATCATAGCATTGAGTGCAATATTTTGCAACCACTCCTTCAGTTGAATTGTGGGAAACTGGAATTACTTGCACTAAGAGTTCTAATAAATGCCACAGAAAAAGGGAAACTTCTCAGTTCATTATCATCGTCTATCCCAGAACTTGATGGCTTCTCTGAACGTAAAAAGAAGGGATTCATTGGTGACTTTTATTTATCAGATAGTTATAAATCAATTCACAACTTGGAAGGAAACACTGATTTGCAGGATCTATCTTACTTGTTTTGTCGAACTGTAGCAACCTGTTGCATGCTTTATATATTGAATTCTGAAACTGAATTTTTTGAACAGTGCAATAAAAAAGTAAAGTCCGATGTGGCATTTGAGTTATGCAAATTAGAAAAGAAATGTGGTCTAAGTTGGGAAAAAATCTTTGCAGGCGGTCTTTTACTTAAATATCTCCAGAGCATGGCGAGCAATGCTCATGAAATTTCAGAAATGCGTACCATTCCATTTTCTGACAAAAATAGTGTGGAGAGTTCTGAAATTGGTAGTGCAGCTTATTCTTTTCTGAGCCTTATTAACCACTCATGTGATCCTAATGTTGTTAGACATAGCCATGCTGGTTCAACTGTTGTGCTCACAGCAATTCAGATTATAAAGAAAGGCCAACAGGTAAGCAACATAATATAATTATGTTATGTAATGTATTATAATTTAAACTTTTATTTTATATTTTTCAATAATTTCAATTTTTGTTTTTTTATTATGTATATTCAAATAAGTGTCAGCCAGTTCAAATAATTATAGCTAAGTTTTCCATCTGATTCTAAAAAGGCTAAGTTTTTATTTATCAATACAATTTGCTTGTGTACATATATGAAACGGGAATTTTATAGTATTTTAATTATATTGTTTTTGACATCAAAATATATAATGTTAGTGCTGGGATTTAAAATTCAGATGATAAATTAGACCTGGGATTTAAGAAATTAAATGATATGTTAGATTGTTTAGTTAAAATGGAAATAAAATAAATAAATAACACTGAAAAAATTAGTCAGGGTTTCGGCCAGGATCAGAAAAATAAAATACTCCAAAATTGTTGGGTAATTATTTTATTATTGCCAAGTTGAGGAGATGGTTCCTGGGTCTCTTCTGACAAAGACAAGGCCGAAATGTTTGCCCAGCACTTAAGCAATCATTGATACAAACAACTCGATCCTAAAACTGCTTCTAAAAACCTAAAAGATCACCTTGAAAAAACCAAAAAAAGGCTTTTTTTGTTGGCCACAGTCAATGGAGAATAAAAATCAACGAAGAAAAATGTGTTCAAGTTAATTTCCAACTGTGGAAAAAAGACTTACCTGAAATTGTAAAATTTAACAATATTCCTTTACCACTTTCAAATTCCGTTCGTTACCTTGGGTTCTGTCTTGACTCGCGACTTACATGGGGAGAACATGCTAAAATTAAAAGACAAAAACTCAATCGGCGATATGGACTTCTATACAGACTCATGAATAAGAACTTAATTTGAAAATAAATATATAAATAACCTAAATATAAACTGAAACTAGTTTTATCTTTTATTATTTTATTTGATACTTCAAAGCTCCAATTTGTTGATAATTAAATTCTTTAACTAGAGCCGAGAATAACTTCTGAAAATTTTAGGTTTTTTAGAAGGGATTTGTTTTATTAGTTTCAATTTGGGGGGAAATTATAGCTTTAATTTGGAGGCAACTAGTTGATCATCAAGTTTTAAGAGTAGTGGTTAGTCTGGGATTTTAGGCCTACATTTCAGGACTTCTTGAGGGCTGAGAATCAAAAGAAAACACAAAAATAATAGACACATGTCTATATTTTATAATGCAACTCATGAATAAATAAATGAAATGATAAAACTGTATGTTATAAAACAGTATAAAATGCACTAAAACTGAATACTGAACATATTTAAGAGAAAAATACATAATATAATGGAAGTAACTTACCTAATGGGTTGATGGAGAGTGAGAGACATCTACCCTTCAAGACCGAATCCCTGACTAACCTCTCATCAAATAGAAATTTATTTAAATAATTTTAAAGTGAAAATAAAATATAGTTATTTGAATTCTAAGTGAAAAAAATTAATATGTGTGTGAGTGTGTCAAAACAAATTATGATATTGGAATATTTAAGCTTGAAATGTTCTTCTTCCTCATTTTCCTACCCCCCCAATTCATACAGAGTACACATATCTCAGTTTGTTAAATTTTTAAGTCATATTTATTAAGTGTAAATATTTTCAAAGTATACAAATATATTTTTAATTGTATTAGGAAAGGAAAGAATTATATGGTGAGCAATGTTAACAACATACTTATGATATTGCATCTATAATCTCATTCAGCCTGCATAATTTTTTTTTCCAAATCATTTGGCATTAATAAAACATATCTTTCATCTTTAGGGCGTAATAATCTTAGAGTTGATCGCCCCTAAACCCGATCCTACCTATCTTTCATCTTTAAAGCTTATGAAGTACAACTTATCATATCTTATCATATAAATTTTATGAAAATTAGATTTTGGTGTTTTTATTTTTATTCAATATCTCTTTCAACCACTTACGGTTAAGCAAGGGGGGGGGGGCTATCCACCTAGCCTTAGGTAAACACCCCATTCTAAAAACAACCATGGTCTGAGCAAGCTTTTATTACTTCATAGAAGCTTACTCAGGATGGGGCTTGAACTTATAGTGACAGGATTAAGAGACCTGTATGTAGACAACCCTGAAAGTAAATTTTTCTTTTCTATTTTATATCCTATATATTTNGCTAATTAATAGCCTAAAAGGGTTAAAATATAGGAAGAAAGAAAAACCAAATATTAAATATTGAGTGAGTGAGGAATAATAATAACCAAGAATATTAAACACACACACACATATATATAACTTGAATAGAATTTGAAAATCTATGAGCTAGAGTCTATGTTAGATAGATAGAGAGAGAGAGAGAGAGAGTACTAGAGAGAGAGAGAGAGAGAGATATATATATATAGAGAGAGAGAGAGAGAGAGAGAGACTTATAGAAAATAATGGTGAATATGAAATCAAGGTACTGTTGACAATAGTAAACGTTAGATGTTCATGTAGGCTTCGTTGGTCGTCAGATGTATTTACCATTTCATCTTCCGGGTTGGACCGAGTCAAATTGTTGTTATTTGCCGAGCTTTCGCACATCATG
>JHQO02133396.1:0-11813 GCA_000696205.2 Oncopeltus fasciatus | reverse complement strand
TTTTTTGATAAACTGTAGAAATAATAATTTTTTAATATTTAGAACTGCTCTTATTAAGGATATTTTAAAGATTCTACTCCGAAACATATAACTTTTTAAAGCTTTTCATCTGGTAATAGCGATAAATCAATTATTGGTTATTTTGACGTATATTAAATGCTTAATAAAACTTTATCTTAATGAATTGAAATATTTTCTGTCAATAACTCGTGGTGGAATATACTATTTAATTCGTTTTATTTAACTTACATTTGAATCAATGTCATACTCTATTTTTCATCAATTGTTCTATTTTATTGTGGAATTTTAATGATATACTTTAAATTTTCAAGTTAAATTTCAATTACGAAATTTAAATTCTCAATGAAAAATTATTAGGATAAGTAATAATTAAAATTTACAGGATTTATTATATATATACTCTTATATATATAAATGCCTATTTACACAAATGACATAAACATTGCTTTTTTTTAAATAGAAATTTCATCGAAATGATTCAGGAGAGCTTTCTGAGCTTGCCACATTAAAGCCTTTTGAAGGACATTGTGTAATTATGTTATGCAAGTATTGAGAATGTAAGTATGTAAACGAGGAGCATGTAATTCTTTTCGTAATGGAAGATCGATCGTATAAAACTGGATCCAGAACAGATGGCCATCTGCAAATAGTTCGTCCCTAGTAAATATCTAGGTTATTAGTTCGCTTTTCCCAAAGAAACTGCTAAATCTAAGTAGACTTTTTGTGTCTCTGATTTTTATTAATAATGGACAGAAATAAAAGTCAATAACTATAAGACGACGAGGGCGATTTTAATGAAGAGTAACTAGTTACAGCTTAAGTAATTAAATTCTTAAATAAGTTCCTTAACTTTTGATTTACGTTTAAATTAAAATGAACTTAAAAAAAATAAATTATACTTTACAACTATCAATTTTTAAAATTTTACTAGATTTATTTAATAATAATGTAGATATTTCCTAATTGACTCTTTTTCCATGTAATAGTAAGCTTGTATATTATGCAAAGTATAAGTATTAAAAAAATATATTAAAATGTTACAATTTAAAAAAATTACATACTTTTTTTCCTCTGGTGGGAATTTTTTTCATCAATAAATTTGCTTCTATTGGTTATTTTGTGTAGTTAAGTAATGACTTGTACTATAGTCTGTAGGTAGAGTACAATCAATACAAAAAGTTGGTATATTCTTTCGTAGGTGAAGTCACAAGGACAGTTTGTAGTATGGAGAGTATTTAATTTTAAATCTAAAACAATAACTATTGCTTCAGTCAGTTAAAAGACGGTTAATGTGTTACGTTTTTTATAGTAAGGTATAAACTTATATAAGTGTCTTGATTTATTTGTATTGTCCCTTAATTATTATTATTATTGTCTCCCCAATACATGCATCTTATTACCGTCTTTATAACTTTGAGGAAAAAGTAACGATAATTATTCTTATTATATATTTTATAAAATAGACTGTTCTATTGTTTTATTGGCGCCTTGAATAAAGAAAAATAGTAAAATAAAAAAAATGTTTTATTGTTATTAGCTAACAAAACTTTGTCAAGGATTATTTAAAGTATGTTAGATTTTTATAATAATTTATTTCTGTAAATTAGAAAAAATATTTTAAAGTAAGAAATTAATATGTAATAACATACCTGAGCTTAAACATTTAAAGTATACAAGAGCGAATGGGGTAAAAAATTGGTCACGTGGTTCCTCCGGAACGTGATGACAAGAAAGAGAGGGATAACTTTCCCCTCACGTGACTGATAAATGGAGATCGACACGTTTCCCCTTGCGTCAATACCAGGCATTTGGCAGCATCTCCGTCCACTCCCTTCAAAGCGTTTAATTTTTCTTACTGGGTCAGCTCATTGCCGGTCGTAATAGGAATAAATGAATGGAAAGGTCTTTTCCAGAACAAGACCAATCAAATCCCTTGTTTTCGTCAATATTTACAGCTAAGGGAAACTAATTAATCTGTTTCCTGCGTATCGATGAATGCACATAAAATTTGTCTTCTATCAATAAGAAGTTATGAAAACATTATCAGCATATATTTAATCTAATTTGAAAGGTTAACCTCTCCTCTATACATTTTTACCATAGCTAATTTTAAACAAATAATGAGAGGGAATAGAATAAAAAAATCTATCTGTCCCAGCCAGGACTCGAACCTGGATCTCCTGCTTGCCGGGCCGGAATGTTTCCATTACACCACCGGGACGAGCTATATAACTAATTAAATTCCCACCATACTAGCAGCAGTAGATCCAGGTTCAAGTCCTGGCTGAGACAGATAGACAACTAAATTAATATTTATATTTTTACCATAGTTTCTGTCTTTGCGTGTGTGCCTTCCCTTTATCAGTCAGCTGCATTTTTGAGGGAACTTCAAATAGCCTTGCAGTACAGCATGTCAGGGCAACACTAAGAAGAACTGTCTGTCTGGGCACCAGCTATATGGGGTACAGGTATCAACTAACCTCAATCAAAGGGAATGATTTATTGTCTAGTCTTTGCTCACACATGTTAAAGCTCATACTATAGCAAACTTCATTATAGCTGTCTATAAATTTTGGATCTGACATTAAAATCATAAGTGAGTAGGGCAGAAATCCATAGCAGAACATTTGAAAGAAAGAAGAAAGATGAGTTTTCTAAAACTCTCCATAAAACACTTCTTAGTCATTATTTGGTTGCCCTAAATTAGGAGTCTCTCCCTCCATCGCCCGCATTGGTGTGTGCTTTCAAATTGTTTACAATGTGTTTTTCTTATGTATGTCCACCATTTATTCTAATTACTCACATTTTTATACTGTCGACTAAGAGCATTTTTATCCTAATATTCATTCCTTTTATTTTTTGCATTTTTATATTTTTATTGAGAGATATTTTATATTTTTTTTCATGGTTTTTTGTTTATCAGCCCCTAAGACGGCCTGAAATTTAGGCCTAAACCTTGCCAATAATTTAAAAAAATTAATTACTAATTAGTTTTTATTAATTCAAATTCTAAGACCGAATCTCTGACCTATCCTTTCTCAGGAAGAAGGAACGGAGAAATAAGCACTTTCCAGGTAATTAAAATTAACAATAAACTAATTACACATTTAATATATCAAGAAATTATTCCATTTTGCATCTCAATAGTTGGTTCATGACCCCTATGCAGGTTTATTCTTAATAAATTCATTACTGCTTTATTGATTTAATTTTTTCATACACTCTACTTCATTATAACCTTGAGACCTATGGTTGAATTAATTTTCTGCTGAGGAATATATATCATCATTGCATTAATCTATAATAAAAAGACAGCCCTATTAAATAATATTCATGAACAGAGATTTACAAGTCAAACCAATTGTTATATGGGCTATTAAAATGCAATTCATTACTTATCCTTTCTGAGAAAAAGAGTGTACAGAATTTCATAAATTCAGAGTGAAAGAAAGAATGTCTACTTAATTCAGAAATATAAATTTCTTTCTCAGCCTGATTCTCCAGTCTAATATTGTATTGATCATACATATTCAAAATATAAAGTAAATATTTCAAAAATTCGAGGCAATAGAAAAAATATTTATTTATTTTTAATATATTAAATATCATATTTTATTTTTTACACCTATATTCTCTGATAGAATTCTATACATCTAAATTATATATGTTTATGTGTGTTGAGAGTTAATCCCCAACTGTACTCGACAGGGGCGATTGTGATTGAAAAGGTCTTGACAAGACATCGTGTTGTTTCGCGGCACTAATAATAAGTGTTTGTATTATGACGTTTACACACACACATATTACACGTATTTTATGTTATGTGAAATCTTATTTTTATGCATTCTCAAACCAATAAAAATAAATTGCTAAAAAAAATAGATAGAAGCATTATCCATATGAATTCGCTTAAAACATTGGCTTCTGAACCTAATTAAAATTCATAGAAATTTATTTGATACTTACTAATATTTTTAAGTTAGATACAGGAATGATATATACCATATAATAATAAGATTTATGTGAACGCCAACTTAATCTAATTGTAAAAGTAGGGAAACGATTTTAACTAAATTTTCTGCTAAAATAATTATAATGATTTTGGAGATTATTTATACATTTTTATTAAATTTCACTTGGAAATGTATTAAAATTCTATTACTCTAAGAAAACATATAAAAAATCGGAAAATTTATGATAAGGAATTAGATATGTTAAAAGAAAATATCTAAGTAAAATATGCTTATAAGGGTAAAAGTTAATTTTCAAGTTAGGTCTTACCATAAATTGGGACTAGTAGTGAACAGGTGAGCTTGACTCCACCTGCGTTCAGTGACTCGATGCAAAATGCCCAATTAATGAGACAAAGGCGGTCCTCGAACCTCGCCCCTAAACGGCACGTCAGAGAAATCAGAAAGGAAGCCTCTGTAGATCTGAGGAAACGTGACCTATTGTCAGTCAGTTCCTGAGAAAATATGGGCCAGCCCACACTCGCGCCAACTTCTCTCAGCTGATTGTATAAATTTGTGAGAGATCATTTATTTGTCAGAGATCATACTTTAAGTTGGCGCAAATACGTATAACTGGACGCAAATATTTTTCAAAGACACATTTACAAAATATCTAAATTGAATGCGAAATGCAGGAATTTGGTAGTAAAACTATACTTATTATCTACCCAAGGTTGATTATGTAACAGTAACTGTGTTTAAATTTTAAAATTATTTTCAGAGCAAGATTACACAGCCTGATCGCTTTCCAACAAAAAATCTTTTGGGGATCGGAAGGGCAGATCAGTGTGAATGAGAAAAGAAGAAGAAAACTACCAATCACTGCATAAGAAATATATATTGAACAAACAGTGTGTTATAAGGCACACAATTATTACATTATACGAATAAACATTCAAATAAATAATTATATAAAAAATGTTTATGAATCTTTAATTAAATCTTTAATCCTTTCCGCAATAAAAACAATTACTAGACAAATTATTAGAGATTCATTATGGATTTATTAAGCATAAATTAACTAATTGTTTTACAGGTTATTAAGCATTAATTAACATATTGTTTTACAGGTTAAATAGTATTATTTGTATTTAATTTAATCAAAAGTTGTCCGTATCTCTTCCCTGCTGAACATCTGTAAGTTATAAAACATTATTGCTTTAAATTAACTTAACTGTTCACCGGAGCACTTAAAGTGGCGTCAACATAAGTCAGGGAACTATCATCGAGAAATAATTTTATTACATAAATATATAATAATTTTTACGTTTTACCAATTTTAAAACGTTAAAATGTTTTATAAAAGAGTAATTTTATACTAATATNTATTTAGGTAATAAACAAAACATCTTTTGTGATTGAAAACAATCGTATCATATAAATAATCATTCATATATATTAATACCTATATTAATTGAGCTAGTAATATAATGTCTAAGAAATATTTCTGCTAATGTAATTTTTAATTTGATCACAGATAAGAGCACTATAAATAATGGCATTATTATTATACTTGTTAGGGGTTAAACTTTTTTCATTAACTCATATTCTGAGAAGAGGCTATAGTGTGAGCGACGCCTTACAGAAAGCGGTTATGTTTAACCAGAGCGACTTGTATGTCTTACGTTAATAGTCAAAGCGCCTTTCAGGGTAGGTCCAATACCGGGAACCCCTAACTCAGATTTATAGGTCTCTCAGGGTGGGTGGGTAGGGGGTTGGGGCTAGAAAACCAGTTTTGTCCCTTGTGCTCCCCAAAGTCAACCCTTCCAGGAAGGGTAACTGTGCTAATTAAACGAGGCCCCCTTCATGGTAGAAATATAAATTCCCTGACCTCGTTCCTGACCAAATCATTCCATAATAAATTCCTAAATAAAGAAATTTGACTTTGATTAAATCATAAATTCCCTTAAAATAAATGCAGTAGATATTAGCTAAATGAAAAAAAGTTTCTAAAATTAAAAAGGAAAGGAGAGTAAATGATTGATTACTGAAAATGAATCTACTCCAGACGAAAATGTTTTGTATTTGAAAGTTATCTTTCAAAACAATAATAATTTATTTATAATTTTTTTACGTTACTCAATAAGTATTCTAGCAAGAATATATGAAATAAAAATATAAGAAAAAGCGCTAAATAGAAAAGCTTCAGAAGATATTCCACTGGATCGAACAAGTATTCGTTTTTTTCTACTCTAATTTAATTATTTAAAACTTATAAGTAACGGACAAGAAATGGTAGGATTATGAAAATTTTTGTGAATATGACTACTAGTTACATAAACATGATAAAGGTTTATGTCAGTCCCCTCCTTCATAGTTAGGCCGAGAACTTCTTGAACTCCCTTCGTAGTTTACTAATTCTCTCAATAACATTATATACCAATTTGGTTACAAATTAAACTTCTAGCCACTCACTCGAGTTCAAATAATTCTTCGAAAATGCCTGTTAGTAAGAGCATAAATAACTTAAGATTGTGGACGCCCGGGTCGGTAAAGCGTGTGTGTGTGTGTGTGTGTGTGTGTGTGCTGTTTATGCACAAATTTTTCAAAAGCTCCGTCATTGCTCCAACGTAAATACCTTGATTTATTTTTAAAAATTCGCTTTCTTTCTTTAAAACGCTCTCTTTTTGGCTATATTGGCTAGAATATACAATAAACTTTTGCTTAATAGATGCCCAAAAACAAAGATATTGGGTAATGTGAGAATGTGTGGAAGGCTTCGTATCAAATGCAGTGCATGATTTTGTTGAAGCATGACTTCCTCAACGTCAGAAGTCCGCCTTCGTCAGAATTAAAAAGCAGCTTTCGCAGAAAACACAGCAGATATTTCTTTACTTCTCCTCTTCGGTAAAAATATTCATTCTAAAAGCAACAATTTGTCATTCTCTGTACTTTTATTGTATGAAGTATATCCAAATATGGTGGTACCGATATGAAATTTTATTTTGAATATCAGATGGTTTTCGAATGGATACTGAGAGATTAGTTACTCCTTTCTGGACTGAGAGCAGTGTAAAAGAAAGACATTCTGTATTTCAACGAAGAGATAATAATGGCGTTTTTTATGCTCATTGCAGTTTTGTTACATTACATTCACACGAACAAGACTTTCATTTTTCCATATTTTATCTATTTTACTCTTTCATTATTAATATACATAGATGAACTATTTATTCTGGTAACAAATATTCCATCACTTTTTCTTACCCCAATATGATTTATTGTAGTTTCAATCATCTTTCAAAAAAATTGTTAACTTCCGGTGTAACTTAAAATATATTAAAATTTTCTTAAGCGTCATCTGAAAATCTTGATCATAACAGTTCCTTGTTCCTTCCTGGTTCTAAGGACGTCTCCTTTAATGTTAAAATTATGTAAGTCTTACAGATCAGTGTTACGAATTTTTTCCTAACGTTCCGTCATTTGGTGTAATTAGTAACTTAGAAGGGGGAATCATTCAAAAGTTTTTAAAATCAATTTCCGGGATTATAGTACTTCCTCGTGGTGGGTTTGAAAAAAATATGGAAGACCCCGGATTGATGAGATTCGCCAGCCTACTGGTGACAACAAATCCAAGGGAGAAAAAAAAAAAGGTTAGGAGAGGGTTTAAGACAGCATATAAAATCTAAAACTACCCGATCATGTATCTGAATGATTTTATGTAAGCGATTAAAGTAGATATAGATTACAAATACCTTCACACATACATATCTATAATGGGAGGCGGCTCTAGATCCTTCAAGTCTAGGAAGCCAACCGAAAAAACCATGATTATTTTCAATTCTTCGAACAGGATAGTAAATACTAAATGACGATTCTACGGTTCATACAAAAAGACTGGTTCGTTTAAATAGATATCAACATTTCTATGTTTCTGACAATGTGGTTTTCCAGCAGTGAATTAAAAACTGATCTAAAATTATAATTTTCTCCTTTTATTAAAAAGAGTAGGTTTTCATCACTTGGTGCTAAACTTACTCAAGAAATGTTTACTATCAATATTATGAATGAAAAATTACTTTATATTATTACTATACAATCAATGTTACACATATATTTTTTATAGTAATTTGTATGATAATTGTGAATTAAAACAAGTCAGAAATAACCAAGGAATTATATATATTCCTAGTATAATATTCAAATAGTGCAACCCCTAGCAATCGTTAAGGGCCAAAAACTTGAAAAAATAAAGTTTTCATTAACAAAACAACTTAAACATTAAAAAATAAATCAATACAATATTCTTATGAATGTAGCATTAAATTAAGTAAAATATCATTCATTTATTTTGGTTACATTTACATTTGCAAAATTTAATATTCCTTTTGTTTGTGGGATGTACTTTTGCAATTTGTTTTCTAAAACGTATACTCTTTCCTTACTAATTTTTTTCACCAACAGTTCAATTTATAACTTAAATTACGTTATCCTAATCCCTCTATTATCTCCTGTTGCATTGTAGTCTCTAATCCTAGCTTATCGCGCAAGATTTTTTTAGTTTTATTGTTTTTATTCTCTGTGGTTACATTAGGTTACTGAAGGGTAGTTGCCTTGGCCTTTTTTCATTCCGCGATAAGGTCTTTAATTACTTAGTTTAATTTAATTTATCAAAAAATAATAGTGAAAAAATAACATTAAACACTGGAGTTTAGATTATTTTGTAACTGCATCGTATACATTCAAGTCTGTATAAGATTTCTCTATAGAACTTATAATTATATAGTACAAATCATAAATAAACCTTAATGGTTTTAATAATTTAATCTAATTTGAATAATTTTTATCAATTATTTCAATTATCAATTTAGTTATCATATTATTAAAAATTGTTTATTAATAAATCTAATAAATACATGTACAATTTTTTTTCTATTTTTTTTAAAGAGCCGGATTACGTAGAGCGATTTTAATAGATTTTCACCATGTTTATAGAAAAATTATAATACAAAGGCGAAACTGAAATTTATCTGTTCATTCAAGAGAGAAAAATACGTTCTTATGGAAGGATCACTAAATTTCAAAGGGTAACCTTATTCCTAATCTACCTTCAGTGAATAATCAGTTCCCCTCAAGATGGATTTCGAAGTGAAATTGGTTATTTTATTATTGATTAATTACATTACGGTTGAAATGCAAATATAATTAAATGCTATATAATTAAAGCAATTGATAGATTACCTCTTGTTGCTGAATTCTCTTGGTCTGAACTTTCCGCCTCCCACCACTTCCAGGCCACACAGTTTCCTCCGACTTGAATTCCTGAACCCCTCGACTGGATCTCAAAGGATCGCGAGGGCGCGAACTTTGAGCACGTGACCAGGACTCCACAGCCCTTCCACGCCCCAAGGTGAAAGATTGAGTCGAGGTGAACGCGCATGGCATACTTTGGTCGTGTGCAGGTTCTGATTCTTACCCGTGCTTTGCCGCTTCTTTAGATGATTGTTAAGTGGAGGTTAACATGTTTTCTTCAATTTATTACTATGTATCTTTCGTTAAATGAACAATTAATGTAAATGGTTCACTGTCGCATAAAGTAAAAGAAGTTAAAGAAATGTTTTAAATACAAAATAGGTTATTTTAATAACTGTAGTGTCTTATATCCCAATAGAATTTTACCATAAAAAGAATATCCAGAACTGTACTAACAAAAGAGACATACTCTTTTACACGTCTCGCCACAAAAGTAATTTATTACCAAATTCATATGATATTCTTTTAATAAAAGTTATGAGAATTTCTGTGTTAGTTTTGTAATGATTTTTCACTGAGCTGAAGCAAATATAGAATTTTTTCAAAAAGTTAAATAAAAGAAGTAAAGGAAAATCAACTTTAAAGATCTTTATAAACATAAATTTTGATTGTCAATTAAACTTAGACTGATGAGTCTGTCTTCACTCCTCATCTACGAAGTGCGAGTGATCCCCGAAAGTTTTACTCCTTTTGATTTTTTTTATTGTGTACCTATGCACTAGATTCTCTATCCCACCTGTTCTTGATTACTATATATCACAGCCGCGAGTGCTTCATTTTCTATACATACTCTTTCTCTCTCTCTCTCCCTCACTCTCTCTCTCTCTATATATATATATTTTTTTTTCGTAGTAGTTTCATCCCAAACTCTTTTTTCTACTAAGTATTCATGTCAGTTTGGGATGAAATTACTTAGAAAAGGACTGCTTAGGAGAAATATAATGTTCCGTTAAATTGAAGTAGAGAAAGTTAAATCGTACAGAGGAATGTACAACTATTAGGACTTATAAGTTATTGCAGTGTTTGATGTTTTGTGACGTAGCAGAGAGGGCTCGTGTATGAAATTTTTGTAAATATACTTTTCTAGCATAGTTTTGTATGAGAGGTTGTGATCATTTTCTGATTGGATAAAAATAAAAATAAATTTCACAATGATTTTATTAAATTTAGGAATTAGGAGACCAAAGAACGAACTTTTATTGAAAATTAATTTCGTCCTGTGAAGTGATGGTTCTGAATAAGCAAATCATAAAAAAAAGTGCTCCTTACACATCATTTTCATTGAGAGAGGAAAGGGCCATTCAAGTCACAACAAAAAGAACACGTCATGAAGCTGTGAAGTACTATAAGATCATTCATAATTCAATGACTTTAAATTTCTGTGTGTGATTAATGTTTTGTGTATGAGTTAAACTTTTTCAAATAAATTTCATTTTAAATATTTATTAATTACATATGTATTACCTGTTAAATAACCACTTTATGTTATTGTATAAATACTTTTTTCTGGCCAAGTTTACGAAATTTATGCTTTATCTATACCCACAAATAGAAATTTGTTATTCATATTTGTTGATATTAACTTTAGGCTAGGCTTTTCTAAATTATTTGGAAGTCTTTATGTATATTTATATGTATATGAGGATAGTGGGTCTCTCCCTCCTGGGTGGGGGATGCGGTTGTGGTAAAATATTGCTCACATATTGTAGTTCTGAATCTGCGGTGGGAGGAGGGATGTGTGAGATGGTTGACCACGATATACGTGTTTGAGGCTGAGATGGAGGCTAAGACGAGGTCTGTGGCTGAGGTTGCTGTTGCTGGTGAGGCTGGCGTCTTGTACGAGATAGAGATCTAGCCCTGAGTTGTGGGTCCGCCTAGGTGGGTTTCTCTGTTAGCTTCTGTTCTTAGATGACATATCGATAAGAGACACCTGGCTGGACAATTCTTGATGATGGGCGCAAGTTTCGGGTTGCAGGTTGCTGCGATGATACTTGTTGATTGTACACTTTTATTTTGATCTGCTTGTGTACATCGCAGCCCCTGTAGCTGGCAGGATGGTTTTTGGAGCAATGAGCGCATGTGGCAGGTTCCTCCCGTCTTTTTTGGCATACGGACCGCCTAGTCAACAAATTGTTGGTAATTATGGCAATGGAGTACCTCTTTTTTTACGTAGGGCCTCGCATCTTCGATAATCGTTTCAAATTAAATATATAAAATTAAATATATTTCTTGAACATTGGGCGTTTTTTCAATATCTATGAAAAACAATGGTAGGTTGACTTACCTGTTCCTCTTCCAGACATTGAGAATGTTTTTCACCACGAACCCTAAGTCAGTGAGCTCTTCTTTGATGTCATCGATTAGTGTAGTGTGGTGGAGGTTCCTAATAACAACACGTAGAGTCCTCTCTTCTTTTAGCTGGTACATATGGAGTTGGGCGTTTACTGATTTCAGGTAGCGTACTATCTCTCTGTAAGTGTCTGATGAGTCAGGATTGATTTTTGTGTCTGTATTTCGGCGCATACGTAT
>JHQO02133308.1:0-12033 GCA_000696205.2 Oncopeltus fasciatus | reverse complement strand
GTTTAGACAGATAAGCTACTTATGAAATGGATTATAATAAATTAAGAATATAATAAAGATGTAATTTTGTTTTAGGAGTTTTTGGAAGCTTCTTAGCATTTGGAGAGGCCATCGCTCCCCTTTTAGTTAATTATGTGTATCTATTCATTGTAAATCAAACTATAGATTATTTTCCCGGAGCCTTCTACCTACTCAGTGCAAGCATGACTTTACTGACAACATGTCTCCTGGTGTAAGTATCATTCTTTAAAATAAATCTGTGATTTTCACCAATCTACTATAAATTCATATTTAAAGGCTATTACAATAATTACAGTTTCAATTTTCGCTGTGTTGAGTACTGAATGGCCTCAAAATCATTGATCATCAATGGACAATACTGACCCCTATGCTATAACGATCCTGCCAAAAGGTGATCTATGATTTCCGCCGGTTCACTAGTCCCAGCTATAACTGATAGTTAATTAGGACCACACCTCTGAGGGTGTGCACGTTAGAACCAGGTCGTCCACACCGTCCAGGACGGAAACTACTGTGGTTAGGAGAAACCACCACACAACACCCGCTACCAGGATGGGCGATTCCCATGAACGTCCTAGTGAATAGAGATCAGTCCTGTACATAGCACGGAAAGCCATTGAACATATTATTTCCTTTTTCCTTAGTAATTATAACTTTCAAATCAAATCCTTTTATGTTTAACAATAAACATGACAATTTTATATAATCAAATATTTGTAAGGCAGCATAAATAAGTATAGCTGAGTTATGCATTCGCGTTACTGCTTTAATTCGCTGTTTTTCTTTTTAACTCATTTTTTCTCTCCTCAGATGTACGAACTAATTAATTGTTGCAAAGTGTTTCTCCCTCTTCTTAGTGAAAACTAATAAAATGGTGAATTATTTTGAGCTCCTAATACTTTTTTCTCGTCTAATTTCGCAGAATTGTATGAGTTTACGTTCCAATTTTATTATTATTATTATTATTATTAAATGCTGCAATTTAATGTATATGGAAGTGACATCATTGATCAATCAAGCACTAATTAGAACAAAGGAGCGATTCAAGGCCAGCGGTGTGGGTCTGTGCATTGGCTGTGTAGGGGCAATTCAAATCCAAGTGTCCTGGGTTTTTTTTATTTAATCTCAAAAGTCTGGATTTCACTTCTCCAGCTGTCATTAGGGCGCAGTACCTTGGTTATGGAGCTTTGACGTTCATTCCTCTTAAGGTAACTGTAGAAAGCCTTCATCCTGTAAGAGAAACTATCCTGGAATTCGCCCTAAGAATCTCTATATTAACTTCGAATCTTCTCATCAATGACTACTGCGTTTGAGAGAAGCGAGGATAACCGTCACCAGGCCAGAAGGAAGAGGAAGATGGTGGAATATTCTTTGGTGGGAGCTGTGGTAAACACCTTCTGTCTGGAATTTCATGATATAGTGCATTGCACTGAAATGACCTACTAGACAGCAAAATATCATAATACTATTATTATACTAATATATTATATTATAAATAATCTATTTTTACACTGGCTATAGTCACATTGATACATTACAGTTGTACAACATTTGCCCTAACTAATCTCTTATTAGCCTTATTAATACTAATACAGTTAACTTGAGTTAACTGAAAGTTCAGNAACCATTTTTAATGTTTTAAAATTATGAATTTTCTCTTTAAGAAAGAAAGGAAAGAAGAAACGCCAATCAATGTGTTTCTGGAGACAAACTGAATTCAAAATTATGAATTTTTCCTTTAAGAAAGAAAGGAGAGATAAAGTCCATCTTTCAGTTTATATCATTAATCCTAGAGGGGATTAAGACATTTGTTGTCAAAACATAATGAATCGTACTCCCATTTGATCTGTTGTGCCAGTTGTTACACCGCACACAAAAATATTTATTTAATCTGCATTTTTCAGGTAAAATTCCAGGTGCGCCGGTTTTTTTGTCCCCCAGTGTATATATACTTATATAGTACTTAAGAACAGGTAGGATAGAGAGTGCAGTTCATACACAAAAAGAAAAAATCACAAGGAGTACTTAAATTAATTAATATATTTCTTCTTTTTTTCTTTTTGTGTATGCACTGCACAGAGATATCAGGGATAGAGAATCCTAACTGTTCTTTATTAATAACAATCGCAGTCGCGAGTGTTTCATTTTATATATATTTAAATTTTATTGACTAACATTTTTTTATTACTTATTATTTTATATTATATTCAACTAAGGTTATTCTTTATATATCTTTTTTTTTACGATATTTTCTTCAATCCTTATTTCGGTATATTCTCAAATATTTAGACATAAATACTGATAGTCCCTAAAATATGTGTGAGTATTACATTTTTAAATCTTTTACATTTTTTTTTTCTTTATTCAATCACAATCTAAGTTATATATTATACTTTTTATACCTCATCTATGCTGAATTTAGTGGTGATTAACGATATTAATATGAATTTTACATATTTTTCTAGGATATCCTATTACTTCTACGAAGGGCCTGAGAAGGAAGACATATGTGTTTCATAAAATCAAAGGAAGAATTACTATGATCATCGGTAATTCATTGACTATTAGTGATAATGGACAGCCAGGTGTGATGAATTAACGTTGACATTTTTTTACGGTCAGCATTACAAAGTACTCAAAGGACCTGTAGTCAATACTCAAGAAAAATATTCGAAACCTTCCAATAGACATTCATAAATTTGTAGCTGGGTTAGCAGGCTGGAAGGGTAATATATTATCTCTTATGACACCCCCAAATTTTTCAAGCTATAAAATGACAATATAAGCCTTATTTTTATGTAGGACCCTTAATTAAACCAGTTGACAAGGAAAATTGTTTTCATTCGCACGATTTTTAAATTGACCCTTTATAATAAGTTTTGAGAATGTTTACATGGAATAGAAATTAAATTGGACTTACAAGCCCAAAAGAAATACCTAATTAAACTAACTTGTAGTGCAAGGGAACAGAATAAAAAATCTAACTGTCCCAGCCAGGACTCGAACCTGGATCTCCTGCTATCCGGGCCGGTGCATTTACCAATTATGCTACCGGGAGCAGTCTGATAAGTTCCCCGAACTAGTGTCGAGAGTCCAACCTCCGAGGCCGATTTGCACCAAAATTTAGTAAAATTTACGTGGGATCAAATACCACAAAAAAAATTTTTCTAAAATTAAAATATAAAAGTAAATGACGAGAGACATATAAAAAGCATGACACTGTCAGCTCCTCCGAGCATAAGACGATATATTCGTCGGTTAGACTCTCGACACTAGTGCGGGGAATTTAATAACTTATCAGACTGGTCCCGGTAGCATAGTTGGTAAATGCACCGGCCCAGATAGCAGGAGATCCAGGTTCGAGTACTGGCTGGGACAGTTAGATTTTTGATTCTGTTCCTCCCTTGCACTAAAAATTAGTAAAATTTACGTGGGATTAAATACCACAAAAAAATAATATTTACGCCTAATTAAAGTTACATATGATGGCGTTAAACCATTCTTGGGGCGAGTAGTGTGGGCCAATGTAAATTTCCTTGTTATTTTTGTAAATCATACTTGTGCGTTCCCAAGTATATGTAGAAAATTAAATACTCGCAGCTGCGATATATACTAATCAAGAAAAGGAGCCATATACAACTACAGGTAAACACAAAAAAGAGAAAATCACAAAGTTATTGAGTTGTTGTTTTTTTTTGTGTGTTCACTCCACTCTATTCTTAATTACTATATATATATACATATATCATATTACTTTTATGTATTTCGACTTTTTAGACTATATTATTTTCGCGAATTTATCGTGAAATATATTTGATTTAAATCAGATGAGTTCAATGGGGGGGTTTTGAAATGGAACAAAATTTTTGATCCTTATATTTTCGTTGTTATTTGAGGCAGAAAAATATTTATGCAACACAACAGGTATGTTATGTAATACCCTAACGTTAATGTTATCCATGATTTTAACGAATAACCCTTTTTTAAACATATTTAAGATGCACCGATGAAAAAATCATCTTATACTCTTCCTTCCCGGCAAAGGGTAATGCACAGATTGTCTTTATTTATTCTCATTTAATAAAAGATGGGAAATCTGCAAATTTTGCATATCTCCTTCTCGACGAACTTTATTTATCTTTCATGAAACTACTTGTTTCAAAAGGATTTTGTATAGGTAGACTCCCCATTTTAAACACCCAATGGAATTAGATAGGTTTGTAATCTTTGACAGATTGCAGAGGGTGGAACGCGAAAATAGACTCCAGTCAAGTAAGACCCTAACGGCTTCAGTATTCGAGGTATAACGTTTGTCGCCATGTTTTGTATCAGCATATAAATCTTATTTTTATTTTTTATTCAATGTTTTATAGCTGCACAGTTATTTAGAGTTTTGTATTTGTAAAAAACATCCAATGCTTGTAATTTCTATTATTTTTTATAACATAGTAAAATAAAATTCCTTGATTTATTTTAAATAAAAATTTTACATCAGCATTTTACACTGAAAATGAAAAAATATATATATATGCTACAAATTTTGCCGATACTGCCTTTATATCATTGCATGTCTCAAATTTAAATTAAAACATAAACCTGAAAAACAATTTTAAACTGTGTTAAAAAATAAATTGTAAGAAATCCAACTGCAGCATCAAAAGTAAATAAGGCGTTTTACATCCCAATTTGCATCCATATAACTTCCAATCTTTCGCTGAATACATTCTTTGTTATCTTTTCGTTTTCCAATCAACTGCATTCTTCAGTTCTCCACTGAGTAACAGCCAATCGCAGGACAGATATAACCCCTACACGAGGTTAGAGCGGGAACGCCCATGATCTTTCAAAGTTATGTGTTATATATTTATATTCAATTATATTTGTTAGTATATTGAATATGTGTTTTGTTTGTCGAAAAGCCTTCTAATTTTAATCTTATGATTTCAAAATATTATAATGAGTATCGTATATATATAATTAGAGCTCGCAATGTTTTTCACTTTTTCTACAACAATAAACAGATAAAACAACTTTCTTTGACTTTATATAAATACAAATTGGTATAATCGAAATTTCCATTTTTTTAAGCCACATAACTCGACAATATTATATAAAAATAATTAATTATAATCTCCTTATAACATGAGCAACTCACAAATATTTCCTAGATCTTACTGTTCATATAGATTGAATTATTTTTTTTTTTTATTAATATATAATCTCTAAAGAAATATTTTTGATAATATCAGTCGAAGATAAAATACATTAGACTACTCTTTCTTTTCTGTATTTTAGCGCGTTAATTTTCTTAGTCCCTCAACATGTAAAATTTAATTTACGACTTCACATCTCGCTATAAATATGCATTTCATTAAACCAAAATTTTGTAATACCTCTTAAATATATAATTTCGATTTTAGACTTTACGGGTATATTTTATTAAACAAATAAACTGATTGGATATTAAAACAAAAAAATTATAGAAACAATAATTTAATAAAATTGAAAAATATCTAGATACAACAAATATAAAATGTTTTAGCACTCAATACTGGAACAGATGCGTTAAAGCAACTATTTATTAGTTGCAGAGTATCTCTATACAAAAGCAAACAACAACACACAATTACAGCATTTGCTCAGAGGAATAGTCATTGTCTAGTGAAATACCAAGTGAAGAAGAACTTTGGTTACCTAAAAGGGGCTGATTCAAGAACAGGTAACATTAAGTTAGTAAGTGATAATGGAAAGTCTAAGTTCTTAAAACCATAGCATGGTCAATGTTATGGTCTGCATGATTGAGACTATTTAGTACTCATTATCAATGTACAAACAAGCAGCAAAGCACAACCACAACAACCTGCCAGGACGAAGCCAGGGGAAACCCTGGTGGAGGTCCGAAGCGATTCTGACGTCGAAATGGATAGCGATGACTATTTTATTATCCGATAAAAGGTAGACCGCTTAATGTTATCTCTCTAAGTATAAACATAAAACACTACACACTAATAAATTCTGACAGAGGACAGGCTAGGACTATCCAATGAAAAACGTACTATCTCTGAAGAAAACTAAGTACATTTGCCTGACGGAAGGATTGCAAAAGGAATAAGATAACGTGAAAAAGGAATAAGGTATTATCTCTGAAGAAAACTAGTTATACAACCAGCAGCAACGAGGTTAGACGTGTAGAGGGTAGACTAAGTACATGGGCCTGACGGAAGGATTGCAAAGGAATGAGATAACGTGAAAAAGGAATATGGTGTTATCTCTTAAGAAAACTAGTTATACATCCAGCACCAACGAGGTAAGACGTGTAGACGGGAGACTAAGTACATGGGCCTGACGGAAGGATTGCAAAAGGAATGAGATAACGTGAAAAAGGAATAAGGTGTTATCTCTAAAGAAAACTAGTTCCAGAACCAGCACGAACGAGGTAAGACGTGTAAAGGAGAGACTAAGTACATGGGCCTGACGGAAGGATTACAAAAAGAATTGCGATAACGTAAAAAAGGAATACTGTGTTATCTCTAAAGAAAACTAGTTCCAGAACCAGCACGAACGAGGTAAGACGTGTAAAGGAGAGACTAAGTACATGGGCCTGACGGAAGGATTACAAAAAGAATTGCGATAACGTAAAAAAGGAATACTGTGTAATCTCTGAAGAAAACTAGTTCCAGAACCAGCACGAACGAGGTAAGACGTGTAAAGGAGAGACTAAGTACATGGGCCTGACGGAAGGATTGCAAAAGAAATGACATAACGTGAAAAAGGAATAAGGTGTTATCTCTAAAGAAAACTAGTTCCAGAACCAGCACGAACGAGGTGAGACGTGTAGAGGGGAGACTAAGTACATGGGCCTCACGGAAGGATTACAAAAGGAATTGCGATAACGTGAAAAAGGTATACTGGGTCATCTCTGAAGAAAACTAGTTCCAGAACCAGCACGAACGAGGTAAGACGTGAAAAGGAGAGACTAAGTACAAGGGCCTGACGAAAGTATTGCAAAAGGAATAGCGATAACGTGAAAAAGGAATACTGTGTCATCTCTGAAGAAAACTAGTTCCAGAACCAGCACGAACGAGGGAAGACGTGAAAAGGTGAGACTCAGTGCAATACCCTGACGAAAGGATGGCAAAAGGAATAGCGATAACGTGAAAAATGAATAATGTGTTATCTCTGAAGAAAACTAGTTATACAACAACAAACATGAATGTTCTTTGTCGAATGATAGATATCCTGCGGCTAGTGCTGAACCCGTGCATTCTCTAGTGTGCCATGGGAAGTGAATAAACACATCCTTAACAACGAAAAATAATTAATCCTATTTTATAGAATTAATTACATTAATAACATAACGAAAAATAAAATTTTTTGGAAATTTGGGAAACTGTCCTAACCAAAAATTAGTATAATTGCATAACTAAGGCACAACCTAATTATACTATTATTTTAATGGTGTTGTTATTTACCATAGAATACTATATAATTACATTTTATTAAGCATTCAATAACGATAAGAATGCATACGAAATAATGTATTCTCTACATAAAACGAATTTACGAAGCCTCTTGACACATAATGTTTACTATCAATCTCTGACGTAAATAAAACTCTCGTTAAATGAATGCTTGGATATGTAGGAACTATAGAGGAATATATATTAATAAATATATGGTAACTCATTTACTACTTTATCTACAGTACTCCTGAAAAAAATATTGTTTATTTTTGGTAATATTTTTTACTTTTGCCAACTTACTTACTTATTTATACCCTTGTCTTTCTACCCTAGTCAATTTTATCCTGTATGCATGTATGTGTCTAGGCGTATGAGGTCCTGTGCAAATATACTACAAAAGTAGTCTTACGAAGGCTAATTGGATTGGATATCTCATTTATCTGGCATTTTTCTATATTATCACAAACGTCCTTGCTCGAAAAGATAATGCCCATAAAATCAGTCACAATAAACTCAAATATAAATCAGTCTCGTGCCAGCCTCTAAAGAAATATTGTTTGTTTTTTCTATACCATATTCCACACTGTACTCCACCCCTGCAAAATGACTGCAATGTCGAATCTTTCAGAATTATGGAAGACACACAGGATTATGACAGTTGTTTTGATTTACAACATATCCTATTACCTTTATAGCACCGGCTTTTCCAATCTCATCACGCAGAAGATCTGTTTTCCAGAGGGGCCTCCAGGATCTAATGTCGTCTGCAAGGACAC
The DNA here is from genome assembly GCA_000696205.2 of Oncopeltus fasciatus. Classification (NCBI taxonomy): domain Eukaryota; kingdom Metazoa; phylum Arthropoda; class Insecta; order Hemiptera; family Lygaeidae; genus Oncopeltus; species Oncopeltus fasciatus. Next base: position 3,773 of record JHQO02133308.1, on the reverse strand, counting down.
AGAAGCGTTCAAGAAATTCAACAGTGAGTCAATTTTGTAGCAATATCAATGAAGGCTTTAAATAAAAATTAATAAAATTTCAACTCTTGAAACGTATTTTATATTTTAATACCAATTTAAGTGCCATTTTGGAAACTAAACTGCATGAATAAACCTAATTGCATTCCTTCTACAGATATGATTATGACAAAGCCCTCCATATTTGGTGGTAATACTTAACGGTTATCATCAACGAAAGAATGAGGTAAATCAGATTAGAAAAAAATACTATGTGAAAGAGTTAGATATGCAAAAAAATAAGCGCACTAAAATTCAAACAACTAATTAAGAACATCGATACCTTCGAAATACTTGAAAAATGCTATGAGAAAACGATCAAGTCATTTTATTAAAAAAATGTTCACCTCTATTTCTGAGAAGCCATTAGAATTAAAGTATATGAAACCTGTATGCAATTATCCCAAGTTAAGTTGTTTAAAATAAAATAAGACATGTAAAATACACAAAGAAATCAGAGCCGGTAAGTAAATGCGGACAACTGAATGTGGAAACGTTTGCTATATATTTTTCGTTAAATCTTCCGTTGTCATTGTCAAAAATCAGCAGTTGACTAAATCTATTAGTGATGGCGTCCAAGAGAGGCTCGGTCACTCAGTCGTTGAAGTATGAAGTTTTAACCCTATAAAACCGCCAAACTTATATAGGCACAAGAGTCAAAAATCTTAAAAAACTGCTGATCAGAGCGTGCTACATCCAATCCAAATTTCTATTACCGTCACCTTGAAAATGTTCGTACGACCAGCCCTGGCTCTAAACGTGCCAGATAGGAGTCGGTAAAGTAGGTATTGATAAGGTTATCAGCCAATCGTAAATATAATGTATTTTGTAAAAATATTATAGAACATAAATAGATCTCAGTTAATACAAGTCTAAATAGTAATAGGAGTTACTTGGAATTCTGCAGAAGACTCGTCACTTTGGAAACATTTATATTTACGTCTTAAAGAATTCCAGTTTTATTCCTTTATTATTATTATTTATTATATTAGTCCTTTTCATTCTGTTTAGCCATGAACACGTTCCGTTTCACTCTGCACGAGGTACTCTCAGGACTAATGGTCCTGCTGGCTGGCTCCTGGAGGGACCAGACTGGCCTCTCGCGACCCCTCGTCCTGATCGCGATCCTGGGAGAGATGGTGGGATCGGTGATGAGTCTCGTATCTTCTCTCTCCTGGGAGTTCTCCTGCTGGGCCACCGTGATCGTGGATAGCCTCACAGGGATCCTGGGAAGTCGGCTCCTCGTGTCCGTCGCCTGTACTACCTACGCCGTCGACAGAGCGACAGAACACCAGAGAGCAACGAGGTATAATTAGTAAATGGTGGTTGTTTAGTGAACATATACTTATTAAGATTTTTTCATTAAATCTAAAAATAATTCAGTCACTAAAGTGAGTTTGGGCTAAAGGATTGGCATGCATGGAAAGGTAAGAGTGGAATTTAAAACGGGTTGTGATAACGTTTTTTACAAAATGGATCTTAAGGTCATTGTGGAGTAAAGAGTTTTCGACGAAATAGGGTACATCATCTATGATTCTGGGGATTTTGGATTGAAAGGACTGTATTCTTTGGATGTTGGATGGTTAAGCAGTTCTCCATTGTTCGACTCCATAACTCAGAATAAGTCTCAGTAACTTCTTATAAATGTTAAGTTTGTTGGTCATAGTTAAGGTTGACTTGCGGCTTAGTAGCTTGTAAAGTTGTCCAAATCTCCTACTTAGTTCCTGTCTATTGATTTTTGTATGTGTGTTCCATGTTAGTCGAGAGTCAAGATGAAAGCCCAGACACCTAAAACAGTCGGAAGTTGGGATAAGAATATCATTAAAGTAAATTCTGCCAGGTTGGTTCTTTCTAAGTGTAAACGTAACATGACAGCATTGCCTTCGTTGACCTTAATGCGCCATCGCTGTGTCCATGAGATGTCATTGGAGATTTTTCCTGGCAGTATCTGAGTCGGCATCGGGAAAAAGGATTCCTTGGTCATCTGCAAACGTTGCAAGGCGAGAAGGGATATCGGCCGTGTACAGGATATAAAGGATGGGCCCGAGCAAACTACCTTGTGGAACTCCCGCCTCCACTTGGTAATATTAGGAGTAATCTAATCTTTGTCGGACCCTGAAAAATCGATCGGTTAGTTAGCACCATTAAAGGGTGCTTGGGAGGATGGATTTTAATTTGAACAAAAGCCCGCGATGCCAGACCCCGTCAAATGCTTGCGACACATCAAGGAAGGCACCAACGCAATACTGCTTGTTCTCGAAAAAACCAAACTGGTGTTTTGGAAGTATTTGGTGATCGTCTAGGATTGGTATTAGAAGAATATTCTCAAAGACCTTTGAAAAAAGAGGAAGCAGGCTTATAGGGCGTCAGAAAGAAGGATTACTAGGGGGTTTGCCAGGCATTGGGAATTGGATTACGGTAGATAACTTCCACAGAAGAGGAAAGTATGTGGTTCGGAGAACGATGTTGTAGATATAGGTGAGGAAAGTTACAGCTTTATTGGGAATGTGGTATAGAATTCGGGCTGTAATAAGATCGTACCCGGGAGACTTGCGTTTAGACAAGCGGGAAAGGATACATTTGACCTCAGAGGGGGTTAAACGAAACATATTTTTTATTAGTATCGATAGGTTCACAAATATATATATAATTCTAACTAACTTTACAAACAAATTAAATCTTTTTCCATTTTAAAGAAATACCTTCTTCTTTTTCTTTTTTCAGAATATCAATTTTGATGGGCTGCACTATACTGGGATCAGGTGTAGCTAACGCTATAGGAGGGTACGTTCTGAGTGCGCTAACTTACAGCTGGTTTTTCGTTCTTGTGTTAGTGATTTATCTGTGTTGCATCGGCATGAGCTTACACGCGTTGCAAGGAGAGAAACGCCGGAACGAAGGGGTTAAAGTGAGTGTGACGTCCATGTTCAAAGGCACCAAACTGGTCTTCAAGCCGAGGAAAAATTTCATGGTCTCCTGGCTAGTCATTTTTGCAAACCTTGCAATTTATTGTGCTGTGAATGGTAATAATTTTTATTTGTTAAATACTTGTTTTATAATGAAATAGTTTCTTTCCAGACTTATGTAACATATGCACCAGCATAAGCCATAAACCATGCTCTGCACACTCCAACAAGTCTCAACATACTAGTAGTAAACAACGAAAAAGGGAAATTCCTCAATATTCCACGATAGACTAATAGCACTCTAACCATCTTGCACCTCGATCTTTAGACCTTACACTTTACTCACAATACTCTCAGGACAACTGAAAATATCCTGGAAGAGGGACCTCCTAAATTCAAATTCTCAATTAAGGTACTAAAAGATACATTTTTTTTTCTCCCTCTCTCCATTAATTGGCTTATAGTTTAAAAATGTAAACTGGCGGCAATAATAAATAATAAAAAACCGAATTTTTTTTTTTTAATAGTTATATATAATAATTTCTGACAGTTCTTAACAGTGTCAACATTAAATCACATAACGGTGTTTTTGGCAGATGCCAGAACTACAACTTAGATTGGAAGACTAAGTAGTAAGTTCACTCTCCAATTTCACATTAATCCATTTGCCCAGTCCCTGTCGTCAAACTCCAATCCTCACAATCCTCCCCGATAACTAAAACGGAGATGGCCTCGTGACCTCCTAGACATTAATGCCTAAACTTAGATAGAATAGAATCAATGGATCCCTTATCCCTGAAAATTTATGCT
>JHQO02133307.1:0-13787 GCA_000696205.2 Oncopeltus fasciatus | reverse complement strand
CTCTTAAGAAAGGTTGTATGAGTTCATTAATGATTGAAATTGAAAATTAAAAGGAGGATTTAAAAGGGGAGTATCAGCTTAAAAAATCATTAATATTTCTATTTCTGTTAATTATTACTTAGTCCATATTTTTGCTTTCTCTGGTGAGAAGCAAATTAATTTCTGGGTATATTATTTTTTAGTTGCAATCATCCTTGATTACCTCTCCTTTGATCACTTTTACTAGAAAAGTAGCTTCAGCCTCCAATAACACTTCCTGTACCAATTCTCATTTTTGGTCATATCATTTGATTTTCTTTTCAGTTACCCTTTGGAAATTAAATACATCTCACTAACAGTTTCAAGTGGCTTGAAAATAGTGTGTTTACATAAAAAAGTAATGTTCTAGATATCTATATTTGTAATATTCTATTGGGGTAGGCTGCAGTTAATGATACTAAAAAATTGGCATCCAAATGTAATCTAGTCCATTATTTTTAATTATCTTAATATTATTTAGGACTATTTATTTAGTATTAATTTTCTGGTTTATTTTTTCAGGGCATTTGCAGTGCATATGATATTTTTGTTGTTAATCAGTTCTCTCCCATGGATATTTTGACTTCTATGAAAATTTTGAAGGTATACATGTTCTTCGGTAGCATTCGGAATGTAAAAGCTTCTTTGAAACTGTTTTCATCTTTCATTCATGTTGCTAAGAAGCACCAACAAATTCTAGCTCGCCATTTGGTTCTGCTATTAGCAGGAAGTTTGTTACTGTACTTTAGATGTTGGGTGATGAATTTTTCACAGCCAGTGTTTCGACCAGTGGATAATCCACAATCTTTCTCTGAAAATTTTTTAGAAAGGGTATGATATAATTTCTTGATATTTATATATTTAATTTTTTTCTTACATTTAGATTTTAGGATATCTTCTTAAAAAATAAATTTATGGATTTTGATGAAATTTAGGATTTAAGCTCTATCCAGGTGTGTAGGGTACTGTAAGCTTGATCCAATAAATTTAAGGGGCTTAAATTAATGATAAAAAGTTAAAAATGCACAAGAGATATAATGTAACGGGATAAAGTAAAAATAAGAATAATTCCAGTTTTTTTCCATTAGATTTGAGAATTTGATACTTTTTTCTTTATGATACCTTTGTTAAATCTGATGATACATTGCCTTATGAGATTCTCTGATTATAATTTAACTATAAATAAACTGATAAATTAACTATAAACACACTAAATGATAAATTAAATGAAAGCCCATAATTAAAATTAACCATTTCTTTAGACTTGAGTGTTTTGTATGGATATATAAGGACAAAAATTTTATTTTTTAATAAGTTTTCATTCCATATATATATATATATATATCATGTGGTAGTTACGAGTTCCCCTTTGCTTGCTGCACGTGTGACGTGGGTAATTGACGCAAGATGTACAGAGAGAATGGCAGAGTACGTAAGGCGATATTACTCAAGTTGGGAGAACTGTCTCCATCTGTATTTACCATCGGGGATACGGGGCAGAGCAGAACCACTTACGTTTAGCTAATGTTAGTTTATTTATTCACTTATTTTCACTATTAGTATAAAAGTTATATATAATATTGAAAAAGTTCATATTTTAAGAGTAAAATACTAAGAAATAAGGAAAATGTCTGTCGAAGTAGCTTCTTAAGCTCGAAAATTTACTATAATAGATTTTTAAAATATATCCATATAAAAAGCATTTAAGAAAAGCGCAACTATTAGTGTTTTATTGTTTTGAATAACTAAGAGTATTAAAATGTTATTTATGTAAAGAAATAATTTTGTAGTCTATTCTAAACATCTGTGGCTTTGGGCAAGCTTTCATTCCCTGAAAAAAGCTAGCCCAAAGCGAGACTTGAACCATCAGAAGAATTGAGACCCATGCGGAACCTTCCTTCTAACATGGCGTCCAATTGTTGAATTGAAAAAAAAAAAAATTCAACTACTAAAAAATGAAGAATTCTCTCATTTTTTAAAGCTTCTTCATAGCTCTATGATACATTAAAAAAACACAGACATTATTCACAACTATTGCTTACATGTTTTCATAACTATTACAAAGTTTATTAAATGAATAAGAGCAATAAAATTCAATCATGTCATAATTGTCTCTTTACTCTTATTCGTCTTCATTGTTTATGAATTAACTGCTGATCAATAAAGAATTTGTTTCTGTAAGTCGGATGGTGAAATAAAATTAAGAATTTTTAAATTGTATTTTCATTGGAGCTACCTTGATCAAACTTCAACAATAAAACAGCTGCTAATAATCTCTACGGTCAAAAACTCTCCATTTAAAAATAGGTCCTTGCTTAAGGTAACACTTATACGGTTTTTCAGATAATATTTGTCTTTTCTTTTATTTGTTATCAACGAGCATGAGAAATCTATGGAATTTACACTCTTCCTCCAGAACAAACTTTTTTAAACACATGATTCTAGAAAAATCTTTTAATTTACAAACTCTGAATGCATTTTTTATAGCTTCCTGGTAAATATAGTCTATAAATCATTAGTAAGAACAGTGAAAAATTGTTATCATTCTGTAAATAAGTTTTACGCATAAGCTCATAAATAAAATTCTATCTTTATTTCTTCTATGGAATGTTTGTCAAAGGTTTATTATTAAATAAAAACATATTGGTGAACCAATATGGTAATATTTTTGCCAACGTTTCGGCTTGAATTTCAGGCCTACTTCAGGGCTTAGGAGATAACGAAGGGAGAGAGTCGCCGAAACGTTTGCAAAAATAAAACCACGTTTAATCATGATGATAATTGTAGTAATGTAATCCCACATTTCATTATTAATTTGAATAGTACAGGGAGCTAGAAAAAAAACACTCNAATACTTATAAATATTATAAAATACTTTTTTATATAAAACAATTTGTTTGTTTTCTCCCAGATCTACATGATTCTGGCAAAATCAACATAATTTTTTCTATGTACAATTTGTAAAATTTGTATTTCTATGTTTGCCTACCTATTATAGGGGAGCCTGTCTTAGTTTTTAATTATTTTTGATGACAATTATCTATGTTCTCTCAATTTACTTTATTTTACAGGGAGCTGTTATTAGCTTTATTGTGTATGGTCATACCATTCTCTGTTGCGTCAAACGTCCTTTTCAGGGTTGGATTTGTTATTGCTGAAAGAATTTTATATATACCTTCAGTGGGCTACTGCATGCTTATAGCTATTGGAATTCAGCAGTTGAAATCCTATGTTAAGTACAACAATGTAAATTACCTTTCTAATAATTGAAATGCTCAAGTAATTTTTAGAATGTTCAATTATTTAAAAAAATAATTTTCAGTTAATCTCAGGTTTTGTTGGATTCCTGGTTTTAATCAATACTTTGAGGTGCTATCATCGTTCACTAGATTGGAATTCAGAAAAGATGCTCTTCACAAGAGGTTTACAAGTTTGCCCTTTAAATGCAAAGGTTCATTATAATTTTGCAAAAACAGCCGAAAACACTTCTATTGCAATAAAGCATTATCGTCAAGCAATTTTGTAAGTCAATTCATTGTTATCTTATTATTAATCTACTTTTTGGTGAAAAGAAATGCTTTATAATTTTTTAATTGTGTGTGTGTATATAATATATATATAGGTCTTGTCAATCATTTGTAATTTATTTTCTTGTTAATTGAGATCTTAATATTTTTTTATTGCATATTTGAATGAATCTTGTATAATTCATTTGAATAAACCAAGTGTGTTTACAGGTATTGAATTACAATTACATTTATGCATTGAATGCTTGGCTTCTAATCTGCCCTGTATGGTTGTGCTTTGACTGGTCTATGGGATGCATCCCTCTCTTAACACTGGACAATCTATTAAATGATGGGAGAGCATGTGCCATTCTCATTTTCTGGGGAATTTTTACTTCCCTGATTGTGACTAACCTCAAACGTTATCCTACTCAAAAACAAAGGTGCTATTTGTTTTCAAAATATTATTTTCCTTATAATATCGGCTGTTTAATACCAAAACCAGCTTGACATATTTCCTGGAATGAGGATAAAAAATGTTGACTATAAACAAATCTGATTTTTACTTTTGGAGTTTAATTGTTATTTCAAGTTCCTATTTCTAAAAAAAAACTAGCTAAATCCATTATCTTTCTAGATGTGTTGTTTTGACCTTATTCATGGCAGATTTCAATAGTCCTAGGGGTGTTAAATTTTTATTTAAAGATAAAAAATAGTCCATTTCTTGAATATTTAAATAAATTTAGTTTAAATAAAGTATTAATGCTNAAAAAACTAGCTAAATCCATTATCTTTCTAGATGTGTTGTTTTGACCTTATTCATGGCAGATTTCAATAGTCCTAGGGGTGTTAAATTTTTATTTAAAGATAAAAAATAGTCCATTTCTTGAATATTTAAATAAATTTAGTTTAAATAAAGTATTTTTATATTTATATTAAAAATTCTTGGGTAGATAATTCATAATTATGTGTAACACCTTGAGGTCTATTATATTTTGATTGAATGAATTTACCACTAACTAATTAACTTTTTTTTTTGTCCTAAAATTATTTTATCTTCAATAGAAGTATTCATATTTATAATATCCACCTATTTATTAATAGATTTCATTTTTAATACTTTTGCTATAAATAGGCATTACAATTACATGCATTAAGAGACATTCCCATAATCAGTTATAGTCTAGCAACTGTTAATGATATTGTTTAGGGTAAATTTTACTACAAGATGAATTTTTGAAATACTATTTATTGAACAATTAAAAAATAAATAACTGTGGTGCTCATTCCAAGTAGCCTCAAACTTTAAACACAAAAATTAAATTGAAATGCAAGTGCATTGAATTCATGTAATTATAAAATTAGCTGCAGTCAAAATATCATTGTTACTTCAAGAGCTAATAAAGGATAATTCATGAAAATAAACTGAATAATGCGAACAATGTATACCACAAGATAATAAAATAATTTAATCTTCACAAATACCTAATCATTTATTATAAACAAAAATGCTAAAATACTCAGCTGGCTAAACACAACAAATAATATACTAAAAAATACAGCAGATTTAGAAATGAATGTTATTTAAACTATTGATAAATATAGTTATTAGATGTTTTTTTGTTGGGGTTCAGTCAAGGTAGATCCAAAAAATACATTTTTTAAATTGCATTTTTTGGATCTACCTTGACTGAACCCCAACAAAAAAACCTCTAATAACAATATCTACAGTCAAAAAATTTTCCGTTTTATAGATAAATGTATTTTAATAATGAATTTAACCAATAGAATTTTGAGTAAATAATAAGCAGATGAAAGAAGCTTATTTATAAAAATTAAAAGATGGAAACAGTCTATCCAAAATTGCAAGAAATCTTGAGTTTGCTAGATCTTTTTCTTTCTAAATTTTGGTTTCACAAAAAACAGTCTCTTTATTTAATCTTTTCAGTTTCAGAGGAGCTATAGGTGGTAAACACTTTTGCACTATCAGTGTATTTAGGAGTATATTATTATACATACAAAAATTCTTACAGCATTGAATTGATGGCTTCTATAAGTGTCAATTATTAATTTGTGCTTTTAAAAGTCAAAAGAAGGATATTTGATGGATTTATTTTTGTGTAAACTCAGTTCTTGACTGGACTACAATTCTACAGAGTTACTACCTTCTAATAGTGAAACTAAGAACTTTTTTTTTTCTTTTAAAATATGTAACAGTTGCCTTTGAAAACTGTTTCCTTGGCACCAATAAGACATGTATTTAAGATATGTAGAAATATAACTTTAGTCCAAGAAATGTCATGACTCTGAAAATGTTTTTGGTTTAGTGAATAGAAGATCTTATCTTCATGAAGAAGATTTATAGTTTTAAATACATCCACAACACACAAGGATTATAGGCAGATAATCCTTCATTAAAAAAATACATTTTTTTAATTTTTTTTAATTTGTGTTTTTTTGGATCTACCTCGACCGAACCCCAACTAAAATCATCTTAGAATAATATCTACGGTCAACAAACTCACTTTTTGAACATACATCTACAACATGTGTCATGAAAAAAAATCAGCTGTATCAAAGTAGCAATTTAGGCATTGTACAATTGTTTATTTTAAAATGTATATTTTATATCTCTATTCGTATTTCATAGTTGTTACATAAATAAAATCCCTGGAAGTGGAAAATTAGAAAAAAACACACAGTGAATTGGCACCCTGTTTGAGAGTAATTATGCTTCAGTCTTTTTCTCACAATCAATATTACCCCAATCAATATTTTAAAATATCGAAATGTCTGTTTGTACTCTTCTTCAGTACCTCCCACTTCTGTTTGTGTGTGTGTGTGTGTGTGTGTGTGTGTGTGTGTGTGTGTGTGTGTGTGTGTGTGTGTGTGTGTGTGTGTGTGTGTGTGTGTGTGTGTGTGTGTGTGTGTGTGTGTGTGTGTGTGTGTGTGTGTGTGTGTGTGTGTGTGTGTGTGTGTGTGTGTGTGTGTGTGTGTGTGTGTGTGTGTGTGTGTGTGTGTGTGTGTGTGTGTGTGTGTGTGTGTGTGTGTGTGTGTGTGTGTGTGTGTGTGTGTGTGTGTGTGTGTGTGTGTGTGTGTGTGTGTGTGTGTGTGTGTGTGTGTGTGTGTGTGTGTGTGTGTGTGTGTGTGTGTGTGTGTGTGTGTGTGTGTGTGTGTGTGTGTGTGTGTGTGTGTGTGTGTGTGTGTGTGTGTGTGTGTGTGTGTGTGTGTGTGTGTGTGTGTGTGTGTGTGTGTGTGTGTGTGTGTGTGTGTGTGTGTGTGTGTGTGTGTGTGTGTGTGTGTGTGTGTGTGTGTGTGTGTGTGTGTGTGTGTGTGTGTGTGTGTGTGTGTGTGTGTGTGTGTGTGTGTGTGTGTGTGTGTGTGTGTGTGTGTGTGTGTGTGTGTGTGTGTGTGTGTGTGTGTGTGTGTGTGTGTGTGTGTGTGTGTGTGTGTGTGTGTGTGTGTGTGTGTGTGTGTGTGTGTGTGTGTGTGTGTGTGTGTGTGTGTGTGTGTGTGTGTGTGTGTGTGTGTGTGTGTGTGTGTGTGTGTGTGTGTGTGTGTGTGTGTGTGTGTGTGTGTGTGTGTGTGTGTGTGTGTGTGTGTGTGTGTGTGTGTGTGTGTGTGTGTGTGTGTGTGTGTGTGTGTGTGTGTGTGTGTGTGTGTGTGTGTGTGTGTGTGTGTGTGTGTGTGTGTGTGTGTGTGTGTGTGTGTGTGTGTGTGTGTGTGTGTGTGTGTGTGTGTGTGTGTGTGTGTGTGTGTGTGTGTGTGTGTGTGTGTGTGTGTGTGTGTGTGTGTGTGTGTGTGTGTGTGTGTGTGTGTGTGTGTGTGTGTGTGTGTGTGTGTGTGTGTGTGTGTGTGTGTGTGTGTGTGTGTGTGTGTGTGTGTGTGTGTGTGTGTGTGTGTGTGTGTGTGTGTGTGTGTGTGTGTGTGTGTGTGTGTGTGTGTGTGTGTGTGTGTGTGTGTGTGTGTGTGTGTGTGTGTGTGTGTGTGTGTGTGTGTGTGTGTGTGTGTGTGTGTGTGTGTGTGTGTGTGTGTGTGTGTGTGTGTGTGTGTGTGTGTGTGTGTGTGTGTGTGTGTGTGTGTGTGTGTGTGTGTGTGTGTGTGTGTGTGTGTGTGTGTGTGTGTGTGTGTGTGTGTGTGTGTGTGTGTGTGTGTGTGTGTGTGTGTGTGTGTGTGNCTAAAATATATATAGTAAATAAGAATAGGAGGGAGAAAGAGTGTGTAGTGAACATGCAAAAAGGAAAAATTACAATGAGTAAAATTTTTTGAGAGAATTCTCGCCCTTAGTCAGTAAGGAGTGAAGAGAAACTTTTCACTGACGAAGGGCGAGAAATCTCCCTGAAAATTTCTCTTCAGAAAGCTGTAATAGGTACAGCTGTAATAGAGCCTTTGAGACACTATCTTCTCCACAGAAATCTGGACAAGCCAGAACCAAAATACGCCAAAATTATAATTACTTTTCAAAATCATTTTTTAATATTGTAATTGATTCTCTTTTAAGTTATTTTTGTACTTTTGGTTGACTGATTTTTATAATATTGATGCCTCCATTTTATAATGATGATTGCCTCCATTAACCTCCTTTCCCACAATGCATCTCTTTAGATGAACTTTTAAATAATAAATTTTTCAATACATTTTATTGAGTTATTGATTAGTTAATTAGATTCATGGTTAAATATTTTTTCTTATTTCAAATATTCACAATCAGTGTTCTACAGAAACTAAGTAGAACATCATTATGTTGTTAAGCAAGTGGATTTACTTATTAATTTAAGGATTTATTTTTCAACCATTTAGAACTTTGAAGTTTCTAATACACTCATGTAAAGTATTTTTAGATAATTGCTGACTATCTACTATTTTCATTTTGGTTATTTATATTATTATTATTATTAGGTTATATCCAGATTATGAACAAGCCATGAACAATTTAGCAAATGTTTTGCGAGATGGTGGTAATGCTACAGAATCAGAGATTTTATTAAGGAAAGCACTGGCTATCAGGTATTATTATTATTTTATATTTGATTACTAACATTAATGGTTTAATTAAAGTTCATAAATATTGTTGTTATTACTCAAAAATAATAGAGTATTATTAGTGGAAGTGCCTCTAATTGAATAAAAAAATATTTTAATATTGAAAATATAAGAGTATACCCTAACAAATAAACTAATGATTTTAGTTGTGGTATCTAATCCCACATTAATTTTTATGCAAGAAATGCAAGGGAACAAAAAAATCTTACTACATCAGCCGATACTCGAACCCGGGTCTCCTGCTCTTCGGGCCAGTATGCTGAACACTGCTCTACCGAGACAGGCTAGATAATCTCTACAGCTCCCAGCACTTTACTCTGAGTCTAAGCCCCCAAGTAAGACTAATATATCGTCTTATACTCAAAGGAGCTAGCATTTTCAGATTTGTTAGACTCTCAATTTTTTCCTATATTTCATTTTTAAATAATAATTTTAGTTGTGGTATTTAATCCCACGTTCAATTTTATACAAAAAATGCAAGGGAGCCCGAAAAAAAATCTTACTACTTCAGATGGGACTCGAACCCGGGTTTTCTGGCTTCCTAGCATTTCTTGTATAAAATTTCACGTGTGATTATGTACTACAACTAAAATCATTATTTAAAAAAGAAATGTAGGAAAGAACAAGAGCCTAAAAATAGCTGAGAATGTTAGCTCCTTCGAGTATAAGATGATATATTCATCTTACTTGGGGGTTTAGACTAGGAGTAAAGTGCGGGAGCTGTAGAGATTATCTAAGCTGCCTCAGTGGTATAGGTGCCTATGATATGTATTTACAAATTAGAGGTTCAGTGATGGGTACTAAAATGGCCCCTCCTTATGCTAATTTATACATGGGACTTGTAAGAGGAACAAGCTGCTTTCAGGCCTCAACGCCTGACCCAGGACCGTATCTTCTCTCTCAGAACAATAATAGATAAGTCATGGGAGCGGGAAAAGAGTATTTTCTTGGCATTTATAGACCTAAAAGCTGCCTTTGATTTGGTCCCTAAACAAGAACTATAGAATGCTCTTTCAAAGAACAATATCTCGCAAGGATTGATAGAAGCTATCAAGTCAACCTATCATGATTCCAAAGGGATAGTAAGGATTAATGGAAAAGAGTCCAATACGTTTGCAATTGAGAAGGGTGTAAAGCAGGGAGGCAGTTTGAGTCCCCTTCTATTCATTATATAGATAGATAGTTAATTTAAATTGCAAAAATATTTAAGTATTATAATTGGTGTAAAATGTAATTGTATATAATATATTTTCTATAACTATATAAGAAAAATGCTGATTAAGGAAGAAATGTACAAGTTTAACAATTTTTTGGTCCTTCCCCTATTCTTCCATCCTGGCCAGTCGAGAGCAATGTTTAGTGTCATGCCATTCAGGCTCATTATTATTTCCAGATTTTATATTAAATTTCCTCTTTTTTATTTATGTCTGTCTTTAATGAAACATCTGCTTAGATTATGCAATTCCTGTGTGTCGGTCTTTTTATTTTTGTACTTCCTATTCATCTCCTTTGGGTTGTGAAGGGGTGTACAGTTATCCACCTTATTCATAATTATTCATCCATAAAATATCGCTCAGGGAGGAACATGAATTGGCAATGTCAGATTTGAAATCCCAAATGGACCTCTTGTTTAGTCCCGCATCCTATTGTTCCCTTTAGCTACTAAGAAAGTGACTGTCTGGACATCGCTGACAAAACTGAAAATTGAATTACTTTTAATTTGCAATTTACAATTGAGTTACAATTTAATTTACCAGTGAGGTTGAATCAGTTTATGTTCTGATAATAATTGGGTTTGATATCATCATAAATAAAACTATTGCTTTTTTTAGGCCAGACTTTGCAGCTGCCTGGATGAATTTGGGAATAGTACTTGCCACATTGAAAAGGCATGATGAAGCACTAGAAAGTTATAATTATGCTTTAACTCATAGAAAGAATTATCCAGATTGTTACTACAACTTAGGGAATCTTGTAAGTGGATTTTTAATTTTATTATAGTGTCAAAGTACATACTATAAACAAATAAGATTTATTAAGTTAAATTCCACTACTCATAGTTGTGATAANGAAGATATATATAGTAAATAAGAATAGGAGGGAGAAAGAGTGTGTAGTGAACATGCAAAAAGGAAAAATTACAATGAGTAAAATTTTTTGAGAGAATTCTCGCCCTTAGTCAGTAAGGAGTGAAGAGAAACTTTTCACTGACGAAGGGCGAGAAATCTCCCTGAAAATTTCTCTTCAGAAAGCTGTAATAGGTACAGCTGTAATAGAGCCTTTGAGACACTATCTTCTCCACAGAAATCTGGACAAGCCAGAACCAAAATACGCCAAAATTATAATTACTTTTCAAAATCATTTTTTAATATTGTAATTGATTCTCTTTTAAGTTATTTTTGTACTTTTGGTTGACTGATTTTTATAATATTGATGCCTCCATTTTATAATGATGATTGCCTCCATTAACCTCCTTTCCCACAATGCATCTCTTTAGATGAACTTTTAAATAATAAATTTTTCAATACATTTTATTGAGTTATTGATTAGTTAATTAGATTCATGGTTAAATATTTTTTCTTATTTCAAATATTCACAATCAGTGTTCTACAGAAACTAAGTAGAACATCATTATGTTGTTAAGCAAGTGGATTTACTTATTAATTTAAGGATTTATTTTTCAACCATTTAGAACTTTGAAGTTTCTAATACACTCATGTAAAGTATTTTTAGATAATTGCTGACTATCTACTATTTTCATTTTGGTTATTTATATTATTATTATTATTAGGTTATATCCAGATTATGAACAAGCCATGAACAATTTAGCAAATGTTTTGCGAGATGGTGGTAATGCTACAGAATCAGAGATTTTATTAAGGAAAGCACTGGCTATCAGGTATTATTATTATTTTATATTTGATTACTAACATTAATGGTTTAATTAAAGTTCATAAATATTGTTGTTATTACTCAAAAATAATAGAGTATTATTAGTGGAAGTGCCTCTAATTGAATAAAAAAATATTTTAATATTGAAAATATAAGAGTATACCCTAACAAATAAACTAATGATTTTAGTTGTGGTATCTAATCCCACATTAATTTTTATGCAAGAAATGCAAGGGAACAAAAAAATCTTACTACATCAGCCGATACTCGAACCCGGGTCTCCTGCTCTTCGGGCCAGTATGCTGAACACTGCTCTACCGAGACAGGCTAGATAATCTCTACAGCTCCCAGCACTTTACTCTGAGTCTAAGCCCCCAAGTAAGACTAATATATCGTCTTATACTCAAAGGAGCTAGCATTTTCAGATTTGTTAGACTCTCAATTTTTTCCTATATTTCATTTTTAAATAATAATTTTAGTTGTGGTATTTAATCCCACGTTCAATTTTATACAAAAAATGCAAGGGAGCCCGAAAAAAAATCTTACTACTTCAGATGGGACTCGAACCCGGGTTTTCTGGCTTCCTAGCATTTCTTGTATAAAATTTCACGTGTGATTATGTACTACAACTAAAATCATTATTTAAAAAAGAAATGTAGGAAAGAACAAGAGCCTAAAAATAGCTGAGAATGTTAGCTCCTTCGAGTATAAGATGATATATTCATCTTACTTGGGGGTTTAGACTAGGAGTAAAGTGCGGGAGCTGTAGAGATTATCTAAGCTGCCTCAGTGGTATAGGTGCCTATGATATGTATTTACAAATTAGAGGTTCAGTGATGGGTACTAAAATGGCCCCTCCTTATGCTAATTTNATGACTAACAAACAAAATAGCGTTTAGAGATAAGCAAATCCTTCAATAGGTTAAGAGCGCATTCTATTGGAATTAAAACGACATTTTAAACTTGCATACCTGGTATTTTAAATTGATGTCAAATATTTTAAGTTAAAAAGAAAACAGTAATTTAACCTTTGATTTTTAGTTTCTGAGGATTTCAATTTCCATTATGCTTTAGTTTTTAGCTCAGAAAAAGTATAATGAAGCATTTGTTGCTTGGAAACAAGCTACAAATCTGAAGCCAACGCATAGCATTGCATGGAATAACATTATTGTTATGATGGATTCTTTAGGTTTGTATAAATTTTTTAGTAATTTAATAAGTGATTTTTTACAGTTTATAAAATTTAACTCTAATTGATGTATTTAGGAGAATTAGATAAAGCTCAGAGTTTGGCTACTGAAGCTCTAACGATTCTTCCTAATAATTCTGCACTTCACTTTAATCTGGCCAATACCCTTGGCAAGAAGGGGTACTATGAGAATGCTGAGCAGCATTTTTTAAAAGCTATAGAATTAAATAAAAATCAAGCATTATACCATACAAATCTTGGTAAGTTTAATTTGTCTTGAGCTATTTAATTCTAAGTATACTATACTATAGTTACAATTGAGTTTTCTTTGAAAATTAAAAAATCAAATAAGGTGCGTACTCTACATTAAATAAATCTTAAGTGTTTTTCTCTCAATCATGAGTGAAATCAAGATTAATTTATACCCATCTTTTAATTTAATCTTATATTTTTTCAGCTTAAAATAATTTAATTTTCAATAATTTGGTTAGTAATAATGTCGACTCTTCTATAAAACCCNTTGGTTTTTTTTATAAATATTTATTTAGTTGTGATTTATTATCCCACATGAATTTTAAACAATTAATGAGAGGGAATAGAATAAAAAAATCTATCTGTCCCAGCCAGGAACATGTTCCTATTTCTATTCCCTCTCATTAATTGTTTAAACTATATTAGGTTTTATACGGATTATATATGATTTGTTTTCTTGGTCTTGAATACAGTACAACCACATTTTGCCCAAATAAAAAGTTTCTTTAAATGGAAGAATATTTAAGACTGTTCAAAAATTATGTTACTTACCTGCTCATGGTACTATCAGTGCATTACATTTCTTTCTGTAGCTTGTGGTAGATCTAATGGTGCTTCTAGTTGACTTGCTGGCCTTTCATCTATCTTTCAACAACGCTGTTTTCTCAGGTGTTCTTAGTGTTCCTGAGTTCACTTTTTATGCATTCCTCAAAGTATAATTTAATTCCAATAGATGGTGGTTGGTGCAGTCCCTTTTGATGAATTTCAAAATATAAAAAAAAAAGTTTTTCCCACTATACCAGGTATGCAAGTTTAAAATGTCGTTTATTTCTTAAAATATATACACAGTAATTTAAAAAAAAAGTATAATATATTTTATTCAAAGT
>KZ813290.1:5640-17170 GCA_000696205.2 Oncopeltus fasciatus | reverse complement strand
CATATATACATAGATAAAACATTTTGAATTGATATAATAAGATTACTTTTAGTTTACTTAATAATATAATGCCAGTCAAAGTATTTCTTTAAATTTAAGCTTATGACGTGTTAATAATATGTGTGGAGATAAGAAGACGTCTGCTATACTTTAAAACTTAAACAATGTGGAATCATGGGTTACTTCAAAGCACCCAATTTTCAGCATGTAAAAAATGGTAATTAATGAATTCTGGATTGATCACTATTAGGTAATAAGTTTTCTTTAAAGTAAAAATAAATCGGCTAAGAATATTAATAGAATCATAGAATATACTCTCAAATATTTCTTGCTTAGAGGAGAATTTATTTCGCTGGCTTTTCATATAAGTCGTAAAATAATCATACGGTATGAATTGGAGAGGCGTAGCGTTAACCACAGAGTATGGTAACCTAGTGTACACACAAAATTCAGCAGAATGGAAAGGTAGAGAGAAGGATATATTTGTGCGATATCAGGTCCCTTGACGGAGGTATATTGACCTAAACTGATTGGATACAAGATTCTGATCCATAGAATTCGCATTAAGTCTTATAGGATATTCAACTCTAGCCATTAGTCTCTCTTTCACCCCACCGCCCCCCTCATAAAAAATGTTCATAAATATTCATATTTAGCAAAACCTCCCATATCGCCTGAGGGATAATAAATCATGGTAATCATGATCTATAGATTATAGAACCTAATAGGTGTAAAATTTAACTTTTTAATTCTAAGATGATTTTAGTTGGGGTTCGGTCGAGGTAAATCCAAAAAACATGTAAAAAAATACATTTTTTTATTTGTGTTTTTTGGATCTACCTCGACCGAACCCCAACTATAATCATCTTAGAATAATATCTACGGTCAACAAACTCTTTTTTATATATAATTAGTTTTTTTCTTCTTCTTCATTCGTTTAATAGTCTAGAAGCCTGTTTATTTACCCAATTCGCCTAAGTCTGGAGATTTCCTGAGATCCGCAAGTACAATTGTCAGTTCATCATGATACAAAGTTTGCAAAATAACAACCACCTGCGTACGTTATCCAGTACCTTCATAGCAATTATTGCACTGTGAATAAAAATGTTCAAGGATAGTAATATCGATTTTTTTCCTCTTTAAACAATAATGGGATACGTACTATACCATCATCTGCATTCAGTAATTCTAAATTAAGTACATAATTTAGAATAACTAGATTAGACAACAAAATCTACTAACAATTGATAATATATAATATATTAAAATAAATGACAACAGGGTGAAATACCTTTAGTGATGACACGGCATAATGCAGGGCTCAGCGAGGTATCAGCTCTCCGACAGATCTGAAACAATAACAACATATAACAAACTTATATAATTTGTCTTGGCATATTTAGTTTAGAAGTTTATAAAATTAAGGAAACAAGTTTAAATTTTCGAACCATTTGGTGAATGTTTAAAGGCATGTGGAATGGGGAATTTTTTTTTTCAATTTTTTAGAAAAACACAATAATACATATATATATATATATAGCGAATGAAGTCCTTAATATATAATGAAATGTAAGTTTAGTCAAATTCTGAGACAATTGTTGTTGAAATTGTTTGTTAAGGAATGACACTTTAAAATACATTACAGTATTGTAAACTATGCTTTAATTTAATTTATATGCTTTTAAAACTTTTTATATCTATTGTCTACTTCTTGAATGTTAATCAAAAGAACATATTTATGAAGTTTCTTAACTTCATAATATATAATACAATTGATTAATTTGCTAGCTGTTAGATGTTTTCGTGTATTCAATTGTTTTTCCTGATACAATATAATATATAAAATTTCCAATATGCATGTAAGCAAGCATACATGTTAATATGTACATGGCACCCAATATCAGAACAGTTAAATCATGCAATCACTTTCACTTTGACCAAAATATATATAAGAATGCTCAATGTTTATGGTACTTCCTTGGTTTTTAACATGACCTATAATTGATACTGTTATTAAACTCTTCTGAATTACTTATCTGTCAGTTAAGTGTGATTTAATTAATGGCTTTACAGCTCCATTTTTTGAAGAAAATTTCATTATCTATAAAAGTTCAGAAATTTTTTTAAGACCCACAAACAAGGTTTATTTTATATATTATATTATTTATATATTATTATTTTGTGTCGGAGAGAATAGTAGACTTCTTTCCCTGTATGTAGAATGTCTGAAATTACTTGTTCTATTTTTCTATTTTTACTTCTATCCCGTTAACTGGTTTATAATACCAAAAATTTTCAAACAGCTTTAAAAAAAAGGTAGAATTGAAACGAGTCAATAGTTATTTATAAAATTCTTATTCTTTTTACTAAGTTAAAAAAAAAAAAATGTAATGCATTCAAAAGTTTTCCTTAGTCAATTATTTGTTGCATGAATTTGATGAGCCTTATGCATTTATTACTCCTTCAATGAAAATCACATGAAGTTCATAGTCACAAAATCATAAACCTTCTTGAAGTCGATGAAGGCTAATTACAAAGGACGATTGGTGAATACCACTCCACGATGATCCTCAAGCAAGTTGTTTATAAGCTTGGAAGCTATTCTTTTTTTTTTTCTGAGTCAGGGTTCAATCGCATCCCTAAACCTAACTTAAAGTATAAATATTAATAGCACCTTACTTGGGACAGAAATAATCGTAATTCCCCTCCAATAATTGCACTTTGTGGTGTCTCTTCTTCAACATTTTCACCTTAAGGCATTTCTTCCAGTNATTGAAGTCTTAGAAAAAGAGTTAATAATATGAAACCCAAAAAACGTAGAGATGGCAATTGCTACAAAGAACGCTCTAAAGTGGGCGGAGGAATCATTCGATCGAGAAGAGTACGTCATATCAGGGGAGAACGATTATTATAAGGTAAAGTAAGGAAGAAGAAGAAAAATAGAGGAAATGTTCGTAGATAATAAATGACGGGGTGTAAAGAGTTTATTATACTCAAACCAAGTAAAGAGATGCAAAGCAAAAATCCGATAGAATGATCAGTTAAACACAGCTATTATTATGAGGAATGGAGAAAATTATTAATAACTATATTATGAAGGGTAACTATATAAAATAAAATAAAATATTTATGAATGAGGATGCTTATGTAGCAGGAAAATCGACAGAATCGGCATTAAATGCAAAAGAAAAAGGAGGTAATTCATTGATAACTGATATGAAAGAAAGCCATTATTCTGCTACTCTTTAATTAATATTAAACTAACTTTGGTAAAATATTTGAATTAGAACCTCAAAAGAAAGAGAATCATTCATCTGACGTTCTCAGAGCAAAACCCATTCATTCAAGTAGGGAATACAACGCGAGAAGGTTTCTTCTTAACTAAGGGAACTGACTAACAGAAGTCGATCGAAGGACATGTAGAAGGCACTAGATATCTAATTCCAGATATCTACTACAAGATGGCGTAACAATATGCTGGAAGTATGATTTTAAATAGACTTTAATATTAAATATTTACCAATACTTATATGTGAAAAATTTATTTTTCTTTAAGAATTCACATTTCAATGAATGTGATCTAATATATGATAGAACATGATAAAACATATATTAAAGAATATATTTGAACCTGCAACTTTGAATGTCCAGCACTTTAAATCCTTAGGTCCCCGTTTTCTCTCTGGCGGAGACTATAATGCGAAACACCTTCAGTGGGGCACGAGAGCGACCAACTCCCGAGGCCGTGCTCTGTATAATGTCATTTCCTCTCACAATTTCTCTACTTTATGTCCCTCCTCCCCTACCTATTGGCCCACTGATACTAACCACTGATATCCTGGATTTTTTCATTTGTAAAAATCTTATTCCTTTTCCCCACTTCGTAACTACGTTAAATGATCTTTCCTCTGACCATAGCCCTGTCCTCCTGACACTGTCACACACACCCATCCCTAGACAATTCCCACCATCACTAATAAATGGTCCCATTGACTGGCCATTTTTCAGAAATCTACTCGAAGAGTCGCTTGACCTCGGAGTCTCCTTGAAAACTCCTGAAGAGCTGGATGATAGTGTCCAGTTCTTTACTGTCACGATCCAGCAGTGTCTCTGGGAGGCAAACTCAAAATCCAACTGCACCCAGTCAACTACATATTCACCAGAGCCCCTCCCCGATTCAATTAAAAACCTTATACTGGCAAAGCGCAAAGCTCGAGCCCTGTTTCACAGGTTCGGGCATCCCTCAGACCTTAAGAAGTTCAACCAGCTATCACGTCTCGTTAAACAAAAACTAGGTGATTTACGAAATAAGGTATTTAAAGCCTACCTGTCAAGCCTCTCAAGGTTAGGTAAGGTTAGGGAAGGTTAGGGATGGTTAGAGATGGTTATATATGTTTAGTATGAACCTAAACCATCTCAGGTTGGCTAGAGTGGTTAGGGATGCCTATATTTCTTGAACCTAATAATTATAAAATGTTTATTGAAAGTTTATGTAAATAATTTTAGAATGACTGATTTTAGTTTTATGAATCATGAGATCGGAGTATCCCAGATCGAGAGTCTTCGTAAAACGTTTACCTCCTTCAAACAAAAATACTAAAAAANTAAAGGTTAGGGAAGGTTAGAGAGGGTTAGGGATAGTTAGGGATGCCTACATTTGTTTAACCTAATAAGTATAATATGTTTATTGAACGTTTATGTAAATAATTTTATAATGACTGATTTTAGTTTTATGAATCATAAGTTCGGAGTATCCCAGATCGGGAGTCTTCGTAAAACGTTTACCTCTTTAAAAAAAAAAAAAAAAAAAAAAAAAAAAAAGGTTGGGGAGGGTTGGTGTAGTTTAGGTATGGTTAGAGATGGTTAGACCTGGTTAAGGTCGGCACAAATGGTAGCCATTACACTAGCCAGATAAGTTATAAAATTCCCAGCACTAGCAAACATCACAAATAAATATTAAAAAAATTTAAAATAAATTAAAAGTAAATAACGAGAGTCGTATAAATAGCTTAACAATGTCAGCTCCTTCAAGCATAAGACGAAGTATTCGTCTTTCTCGGAGGTTTAGACTCTCGCTAGTGAGCTGGGAATTTAATAACTTATCTAGCTAGACTCGGTGGTATAATGGCTAGCATTCTTGTCCAGATAGCAAAAGATCAAGGCTCGGGTCCTGGCTGGGACAGTTTAGATTTTTTATTCTATTCCCTTGCATTAATTGTATAAAATTAATGTAGGATTAAACAAAATAACTATTAAAAAAAATTTATAAAAATTATTTTCTTTTAAATTTTAGCACTATGCTTTGGGAATAAATTTCATATAACATATGAAAATTCTTAGATGATTTTAGTTGGGGTTCGGTAGAGGTAGATTCAAAAAACACAAATTTAAAAAATGTATATTTTAATAAAGGATTATCTGCCGACGTTTCGGCCTACATTGTAAGCCATCTTTAGGGCTGTATAAATGCAATGTCATGAGAATACAATAATAATTGACAATAATATAATAGAGAATTGCAATAATATAATGTGATATTATTGCAATTCTCTATTATATTATTGTCAATTATTATTGTATTCTCATGACATTGTATTTCTACAGCCCTGAAGATGGCTTACAATGTAAGCCGAAACGTTGGCAGATAATCCTTNTATATATATATATATATATATATATATATATATATATATATATATATATATATATATATATATATATATATATATATATATATATATATATATATATATATATATATATATATATATATATATATATATATATATATATATATATATATATATATATATATATATATATATATATATATATATATATATATATATATATATATATATATATATATATATATATATATATATATATATATATATATATATATATATATATATATATATATATATATATATATATATATATATATATATATATATATATATATATATATATATATATATATATATATATATATATATATATATATATATATATATATATATATATATATATATATATATATATATATATATATATATATATATATATATATATATATATATATATATATATATATATATATATATATATATATATATATATATATATATATATATATATATATATATATATATATATATATATATATATATATATATATATATATATATATATATATATATATATATATATATATATATATATATATATATATATATATATATATATATATATATATATATATATATATATATATATATATATATATATATATATATATATATATATATATATATATATATATATATATATATATATATATATATATATATATATATATATATATATATATATATATATATATATATATATATATATATATATATATATATATATATATATATATATATATATATATATATATATATATATATATATATATATATATATATATATATATATATATATATATATATATATATATATATATATATATATATATATATATATATATATATATATATATATATATATATATATATATATATATATATATATATATATATATATATATATATATATATATATATATATATATATATATATATATATATATATATATATATATATATATATATATATATATATATATATATATATATATATATATATATATATATATATATATATATATATATATATATATATATATATATATATATATATATATATATATATATATATATATATATATATATATATATATATATATATATATATATATATATATATATATATATATATATATATATATATATATATATATATATATATATATATATATATATATATATATATATATATATATATATATATATATATATATATATATATATATATATATATATATATATATATATATATATATATATATATATATATATATATATATATATATATATATATATATATATATATATATATATATATATATATATATATATATATATATATATATATATATATATATATATATATATATATATATATATATATATATATATATATATATATATATATATATATATATATATATATATATATATATATATATATATATATATATATATATATATATATATATATATATATATATATATATATATATATATATATATATATATATATATATATATATATATATATATATATATATATATATATATATATATATATATATATATATATATATATATATATATATATATATATATATATATATATATATATATATATATATATATATATATATATATATATATATATATATATATATATATATATATATATATATATATATATATATATATATATATATATATATATATATATATATATATATATATATATATATATATATATATATATATATATATATATATATATATATATATATATATATATATATATATATATATATATATATATATATATATATATATATATATATATATATATATATATATATATATATATATATATATATATATATATATATATATATATATATATATATATATATATATATATATATATATATATATATATATATATATATATATATATATATATAAATTGTCTGCAAGCCCTACGTCATCTGCAATTTTTAAAACAATAATAAAAACCAAATTTAGTGTATAAGCTTCTTTTTGCAAAATAGATAGTAAGTTAATTACTGAAATCTGTCCATGGAGGGGAAAATGGAGGGTTAGAGCGAGACCAAAACTTAAAATCATAATACCTTCTTCATTATTAGCATCGAAAAAAAAAATTTACAGAACAAAATAAATGTAGAATGAAATTTTTTAACATTCATATTCAATAAAGTTTTACAAAACAAATACTGTCCTGTTGGGCAGGACCTATATATATAGTAGAAACCAAATTCAATATACATGCTTTCCACTGCAAGTACTTGAAGTTATTCATTTCTGGTTGAAATCAAATGAAAGTGGGGTTTTATATTAAGAACAAAATTTATAATCGTAATATAATCGTTATCATAAGGGTTACGAAAAAGTTGATAAGATATAATAGGTGTGAAATGTAATTCTCTAATGCCAAAGATTTTACGAAAAGTGCTTGTTAAGGAAGAAATTTACAATTGCATCTATGAATAGGTGAGTGGTCTTCCCACTCTTTCTTCCCGGCTAGTCTAGAGCAAAGTTTAGTCTTATATTTTGAGCTCATAGTTCTCTTATTTATATACATATGTTTATGTACAAATATACACCTCTATTAAACCTGGAAAATCTGCTAAGATTACGCAGCTCCTGTGTGATGAACTTTTTGTAATGTGATTGGAAGTGTTTTATGAGACTAATAGTTAAATTAATAGAGCTTTTTAAAAATTAATGGATAATAAATATTTTTAAGCATTGATTTATATTTTATAATGGTAGATTTTGAGTTGGACTAAGAAGTTGTTTATCCAAATTTGATCGGGTAAATTAAAATGAAAAATCCAGTGACATACAAATTTTTTTTTCATAATATTTTGGTCACATAAAAAGCAAAAAACCAGAACAATAACTTTTAAATCGCCTTTATTACTAGTTTAGTTATTTTAGATGGGTCTTCAGGATCTTAAACCGAAGTAAAATATTTACAGAGATAAACCTCCCATTGTGAAAGATATGTTGAAACAGATGTAAAACTAATGCTAAGTTTTTTCATGGTAGAAAGTACATATCTGTGAAAAGGATACATTAGTTAAGGCTACTGTAGAGTTGTAAAAAAAAAAAAAGGTTAGGGAAGGTTAGGGAAGGTTAGGTATGGTTAGGGATGGTTAGAGCTGGTTAAGGTGGGTAAGCGTGGTTTAGAATGTCCCGAGTACTACTGTATTCCCGATTGGTCCAGGTTAGGGAAGGTTAGGGATGGTTAGAGCTGGTTAAAGTGGGTTAGCGTGGTTTAGAGTGTCCCGAGTACTACTGTATTCCCGATTGGGAGTACGCATAAAACGTCCATTAAAAAAAAAAAGTGTGTGTGTGTGTGTGTGTGTGTGTGTGTGTGTGTGTGTGTGTGTGTGTGTGTGTGTGTGTGTGTGTGTGTGTGTGTGTGTGTGTGTGTGTGTGTGTGTGTGTGTGTGTGTGTGTGTGTGTGTGTGTGTGTGTGTGTGTGTGTGTGTGTGTGTGTGTGTGTGTGTGTGTGTGTGTGTGTGTGTGTGTGTGTGTGTGTGTGTGTGTGTGTGTGTGTGTGTGTGTGTGTGTGTGTGTGTGTGTGTGTGTGTGTGTGTGTGTGTGTGTGTGTGTGTGTGTGTGTGTGTGTGTGTGTGTGTGTGTGTGTGTGTGTGTGTGTGTGTGTGTGTGTGTGTGTGTGTGTGTGTGTGTGTGTGTGTGTGTGTGTGTGTGTGTGTGTGTGTGTGTGTGTGTGTGTGTGTGTGTGTGTGTGTGTGTGTGTGTGTGTGTGTGTGTGTGTGTGTGTGTGTGTGTGTGTGTGTGTGTGTGTGTGTGTGTGTGTGTGTGTGTGTGTGTGTGTGTGTGTGTGTGTGTGTGTGTGTGTGTGTGTGTGTGTGTGTGTGTGTGTGTGTGTGTGTGTGTGTGTGTGTGTGTGTGTGTGTGTGTGTGTGTGTGTGTGTGTGTGTGTGTGTGTGTGTGTGTGTGTGTGTGTGTGTGTGTGTGTGTGTGTGTGTGTGTGTGTGTGTGTGTGTGTGTGTGTGTGTGTGTGTGTGTGTGTGTGTGTGTGTGTGTGTGTGTGTGTGTGTGTGTGTGTGTGTGTGTGTGTGTGTGTGTGTGTGTGTGTGTGTGTGTGTGTGTGTGTGTGTGTGTGTGTGTGTGTGTGTGTGTGTGTGTGTGTGTGTGTGTGTGTGTGTGTGTGTGTGTGTGTGTGTGTGTGTGTGTGTGTGTGTGTGTGTGTGTGTGTGTGTGTGTGTGTGTGTGTGTGTGTGTGTGTGTGTGTGTGTGTGTGTGTGTGTGTGTGTGTGTGTGTGTGTGTGTGTGTGTGTGTGTGTGTGTGTGTGTGTGTGTGTGTGTGTGTGTGTGTGTGTGTGTGTGTGTGTGTGTGTGTGTGTGTGTGTGTGTGTGTGTGTGTGTGTGTGTGTGTGTGTGTGTGTGTGTGTGTGTGTGTGTGTGTGTGTGTGTGTGTGTGTGTGTGTGTGTGTGTGTGTGTGTGTGTGTGTGTGTGTGTGTGTGTGTGTGTGTGTGTGTGTGTGTGTGTGTGTGTGTGTGTGTGTGTGTGTGTGTGTGTGTGTGTGTGTGTGTGTGTGTGTGTGTGTGTGTGTGTGTGTGTGTGTGTGTGTGTGTGTGTGTGTGTGTGTGTGTGTGTGTGTGTGTGTGTGTGTGTGTGTGTGTGTGTGTGTGTGTGTGTGTGTGTGTGTGTGTGTGTGTGTGTGTGTGTGTGTGTGTGTGTGTGTGTGTGTGTGTGTGTGTGTGTGTGTGTGTGTGTGTGTGTGTGTGTGTGTGTGTGTGTGTGTGTGTGTGTGTGTGTGTGTGTGTGTGTGTGTGTGTGTGTGTGTGTGTGTGTGTGTGTGTGTGTGTGTGTGTGTGTGTGNGTATCAATAATATGAATAAAATAAATTTTTTTATAATTTATGTTTAATATTATTTTTATTGAAAAGTGTCTAAGGAAAGGGTGTAGTGCAAGATTAAAATGTAAAAAGCTTTTCTGTCTCAAAGAGTGTGGCTGACTGAAGTCTGTATTAGCATACAGATTCAGCAAGACGTTAATCTTGCTATTTTAAGAAATGAATATATATGTGTGTGTAAGTATACAATTTTGAGCACACCATATTTTTAGCTTCTCCTGTATAGGATATGTGAATATCCATTGAAATTTTCATATGTTATGTCATAATATCAACTTGAAGCTTAATTTTCTTATTTACAATTTGCCAATAATTCATTTACAACTAAGAAACTATACACCACCAATAATTTCTATGGTGTGTAGTTTGTTAGTTGTATACGAATGACTAGGAGAATGAATATCCTATAGCTATAATATAAATATCAGCTAGCTAAAGGTGGTATAAAAAAAATCAAATTATTCTATTAAAAATTTACAAATGCATGTAGTTACATGCACAGTTATGTTTACTATAGTTATGCTATAGTTATGTTTACTATAGTTATGTTTACTATAGTTATGCTATATAACAGTTATGCTTACTATAGTTTCAAGTAGTTACTTGAAACTATAGTAAGCATAACTGTTTCTAACTCATTCAATTACTCCACAGGACAAGTTTCTACATAAGAAATTCAAATACCCAGTAATATATAAAGCATGAATCCTAGAAACCAGATAAAACTCCCTAATTAAAGCATTAAAAAAAATTATTGATGACTATTAAATGGTCAGCTTTGTGTAAAATCTAGAAATCAATCCTCTGGACTGATTAAAAAAATATTTACATATTAGATATCTAATACACAATGTATATAAGTACATTATATATATGTATCCAGTCACATACATCTAATACAATATATATATGAGGGGAAAATGGAGG
>JHQO02133240.1:0-12501 GCA_000696205.2 Oncopeltus fasciatus | reverse complement strand
TCTCTCTCTCTCTTTCTCTCTCTCTCTCCCTCTCCCTCCCTCTCTCTTTCTCTCCCTCCCTCTCTCTCTCTCTCTCACTCACTCTCTTTTTCCCTCCTCTCTCTCTCGCTCTGTCTCATTCTCTTCCTCTCTCTCACTCCCTCTCTCTCACTCCATCTCTCTCTCTTTCTCTCTCTTTCCCTCCTCTCTCTCTCGCTCTGTCTCATTATCTCCCTCCCTCCCACTCCCTCTCTCTCTCTCTCTCTTTCTCTCTCTCTCTCTCCCTCTCTCTCTGCCTCTCTCTCACTCCCTCTCTCTCTCTCACTCTCTCTCCCTCTCCCTCTCCCTCACTCTCTCTCTCTCTACATATATAAATTTATTTATTTGCATTTTTTTCGGCCTATCTTCCCATGATTCACTGCCATGATCATCAGCCCAGAGGATCGAGCAGAAAATTGCAGCAGGAGATCCACACAAAAAAACTCTGGCACTGGTTGTTTTTATTAAAAATAATAATTGTTTATAATAATGTTTACATTTTATAAAAGCAATATTTTCTGGTGCTGAAGTTGGCATTCCGAATAAATCAGAGTTAAATTTGTTATTATTTGTTAAAAGTATAACAGAAGAAAGCGAAACAAAAGGCTAAGGTCACTTAGGTCCTGTCCAACACCTTTCTCTCTTGTCTTGATTTCAGTATCAACAAATTATTCCACTTAACGTTAAATATAATTTGTATCTTCCAGAGACAAATATAATACCCTGCCAGTAATATAAAAAACACTTGAGTTATAATGATTAAATTTAAAAGTAGGAATATGACATAAAATTAAATCATAATATTTCAGCTTTATCCTACAGCAATTGTTGAGATTTTTTTTATTTTATTTGCAGGCTTTTTTTCTGTCATTTGCTAAGTTTAATAATTTTTAGTCTTGAAAATACACACATGATTTTTCATCATCTTTTAATATGTATTCTAACATTTATATGAATTTTTTTTCATTAATTTACAATATTCTGACTTTTTTTTTTCTGATTTATTAACTATATTTTATTTTTATTTGAACTTATTAATGTATAATTAGATGATTTTAGTTGGGGTTCGGTCAAGGTAGATACAGAGATTTTTTAAATTCTCTTACACAGCTTTCTACATTCATACTTTTTATATCACTTTACATTATGGTAATTCTGTATTATATTATTGTCAATTATCATTTTTTTCTCTTGACATTGTATTTCTACAGCCCTGAAGATGACTTACAATGTAAGCCGAAACATTGGCAGATAATCTTTTTTAAAAAAATACATATTTTTTTTTATTTGTATTTTTTTTTTATCTAACTTGACCGAACCCCAACTAAAATCATCTAATAATAATATCTACGGTCAAATAAACTCTCCTTTTTAATAATGTATACTTCAATGTATTGATGAGTAAATTGCATACTAGAAGTAAGCTCAAAGACACTATTCCTTTTTTTTATTTTTTAAACTTTAGCGGCATAATTAGCTTTGAATGAAATGGATGTTTTTGATAAAGACGGGGAAGTATTTAGTAGATTAGAAAGCACAGGGTTGTGGTGCTGGAAGTCGAATAAATTCTGAAGGGTGTTGTGGGGGGTGATGAAGTCCATCGGAAGCGCAACAGTCCCACCCCTGGCCTCAATCCAGATAATCCCTATATTTCAGCCCCAGATTGCAGGGTATTTTCCCACCGGCATTAGGCGGTTTTCCAGTAATTCTTCCAAGGCACAAGCTTACTGCTTCTCTGAGATTCATGCGATCGATCGTAGATTGGGGAGTAGTACAGGGGTTGTTGAGAATATCACTCTCATCAAAATTACATCCCCTAATAAATTTAAAATGGTAATATCAAGTAAAATGAATAAATGTCATGGTTAATACTGGTGTATTTTATTAAAAACTTGGCTATATAATTAATTATATTTTATTTAGGTGTGTAGTTCGATTGCAAGATAAAAATACATAAAACAAAGTCTTCACTAAATTCTAACTTAT
This sequence comes from Oncopeltus fasciatus, assembly GCA_000696205.2. Taxonomy (NCBI): domain Eukaryota; kingdom Metazoa; phylum Arthropoda; class Insecta; order Hemiptera; family Lygaeidae; genus Oncopeltus; species Oncopeltus fasciatus. The sequence continues at coordinate 10,497 of JHQO02133240.1, read as the reverse complement.
TTCAGGCCGGGTGCTTTCAAAAGTCAAAGGACTTATTTTCAGGCCATTTGAATTTGAAAGGTATATGGGGTGTGCAAACAATTATTATGGTTTCTGGTCTCTGAATATTTAAATAAATTATTATTATTATTTAATTATTGAATTATTGATCATATTAAAATTATTTAGTACGGAATTAATTTTATACAATATCACTCTGGAGTAGATAATAAGTATGAAGAAAAGCTCTCTTATCACTTATTTTAGAACAGTGCTATTTAATACTCTAACTTACTTCTCAAAATATTTAACTTTCTTAAAAGTTTTATTTTTTTTATTTATATAAAACGTTTATGGTAAATAAAAGAATATGACAGTATAAAATAAGTTATACGAATTATTAATTTAATTAATTAATTTTTCAAAAATATATAAGTTAATTAATACTTACATTTTTTTTCTCAATCCGCACTTAATTTTTATCAGTATTTCGTGTTTTTTTGGTCTTCGAATGTGAATTTTTAAGTTGTTACCTGGTGTTAACAATCTCGTTGTCCAGGCATCTCACTCTTGGTCTTCCAAATCGCATTGCACCATGAAGTTTCTCAATCCCAATTTTTTTTTTTTTTTTTGGCCTAACCTGGAAACATGGCCAGAGCACTGTTGTCAGCCAATTCCTAGAGCGATCCCGACAACCGCATTATTGTACATGGCGGACAGCTTCTAGTTTCTTTTTTTTTATTAATGAATTTTTATTTATTACAGCCTTTTAGTTAACATCTTGTAATTTGATAAGAGATAAATACAAAAAAATTAAAAATAAATATGGTCATCATTGTGCAGGGAGAAGGGGCCCATCGACCCCACTTCTAATAAGTTTAATCATTAAGGCCCAGGAGGTCGTGGGGCCTATCTCCGTTTTAGTCGCCGGGGAGGGTCGTGGGGATTGGAGTCCGACGACAGGGATTGGGCAAATGGATTAGGATGAAATTGGAGTTTACTATGAAACAGTTTGAAGCGGGTGGAGATAAGGTTTTTGATAAAAGGAATATTAAAGTCATGATGAAGGGTAGAGTTGGACACATAATATGGAGCGTTAGCAATTATTCTAAGAATTTTGGACTGAAAGGATTGTATTCGTTGGATATTGGAAGGCTTAGCGGCACCCCACAGTTCTGCACCGTATGTCTAGATTGGTCGTATTTTGGTATTATGGTCTAGTAGATGGTCAGTTTATTTTCTAATGTGAGCTGTGAGCGCCTATTTATAAGGCTGTGTATGAGTCCGTGGCGCCTGTTGAGTTCTTGTCGTTTGACTTTAGTATGTTCATTCCAGTTGAGTCGTGAGTCAAGGTGGAACCCAAGGTTACGGACTGAATCAGAGAGAGGTATACTGGATGTATCCTGGTTTCTGTGGCAATCCTATTGGTCCTTCCCCCCTAACGGATCCGTACTTTCAGCTGAGCACTTTACTTTCGAATGGTTCGATCCTGTCTCCGCCTGCCTTTGTCGACAGCCCTTGCCTCAGAACCATAAACAAGCACCGGGTACAGCAGGGTCTCATACAAGTTCACCTTTGCTCAGAGGAACGACATCTGAGGTGCTTGGGTAAAAGCAAAGTATCACCTGTTTGCTGCAGTGATCCTTCATTAAATTTCCTTTGAGACACAGGAAGAGAAATACACAAAGTGGAAGGGGTGAAGAACTCAGCCTTAATGCTGTCAAACTTGTCCTAACAGATTTCCTAGTAGACATAAACTTTCTATATAATATAGTTAATGAAATTTTAAACAAATTTTCCATTTTCGATTTTTCTTAAGTTGACTCCGCACGTATTTTGAATATTCACTCTCTCTCTCTCTCTAACTCTCTCTCTCTCTCTCTCTCTCTCTCTCTCTCTCTCTCTCTCTCTCTCTCTCTCTCTCTATCTCTATCTCTCTGGTCGTTCGGCCGGCTGACAATGTGATGCTGTGTAGTGATTTTTACTCTTATGCTATACCCCTTTTTATTCTTCATTCATATTTAATTAGAAATGTCACTTATGTATGTGTTATTAATAGGTTATGTGTGTTTTAAATAGTTTTATATCAATTTCATTAGTAGATTGAACATTACATTTCTTTAAAATTAATGTAAAAGATTTTTTTTTTTTTTTTGTGCCTCAATATTGATCTTCCAAAGACAATAAATTCTCTCTCTCTCTCTCACTCTCTCATTCAATCTATTTCTCTCTGCTTTTTTATACATAGATATATAACTTTTCTCGTCTGTTAAACATTCAAACGTAGAACTTTTTAAGTGAATTATTATTATTATTTCAGGAAATGTCATCACGCAGGTGCAATTACGTGATAAACTGTCCAGCATTAATGATGGGAAATTTCCACATTTTTTTCTCTTAGGGGGGCTACAACTAAATTATTTGAAAAGTATACGATTAATATTTAAAGCTGTAATGGAGTCTTTCTGGCCAGGGGGGACACGAACCTTAGCCCCCTGCATTTCTCTGCCCTACTCAGAGGTATTTAGTGCATTATGCATGAGTCTACAGTGCATAATTAATCCAAATCCTAAAAGCCACCAATAGTGGAGAGCTTTAATACTATCGCTTGGCTAAATGGAGTTATGGCGAAACTTACTTAAATTTCGTAATGTTTTATTTTTAAAGAACTAGTAAAGATAAAACATTACAAAACTCTTATACAAATTTTGGAAACTGCTAAGTACGTAGATAGGTAATAGAATTTTAAATGAAATGACTAACAAACAGATCGAAAGGTATAATCAAAAATAAAGCGTGAAATATTTTCTTTTAAATTTATATGAAACTCTAACTTCGTAAATTCACTTTCATCCAGAATAAAAATGTTTGACTTCTTATAATCCTTATTTTATGAGACTCTAAAATATTTCTCTAGAACTTCCTAATAATGATCTGCAGACATTTCTTAAAATTTTGATGGGGTAGACATATTTTTCTAAAATAATTTTTCAATCGATTTATACTTATTTATTCTTGAACTAATAAAATTTGAGAGATTATCTTTAATGACTTTTGGAAATAACCCACAAAAATAATAAAGATTAAAGAAAAAAATGGACGTCGGTGATTATTTTAGTCAATTTGTTTAGTTAATTGATTTTGTATTCTAATAATAAAATTATTTTAAATTGTAATCGTGTTTCGATACATTAATAGACGTGTATTATTGCTTGAGGGTGATTTTTTTAAATATTAGTTCAACAAAAATGAAAACAATTTTCTTGTTAAAATGGATGAAATAAATTATAAATGGTCACAAACTTTATTTGTATTCTTATAATTGAGAATTGTATTCTCGTGTACTCCATTGATTGAAAACATCCACCAATCAGCAATTATACAGAAGCAAAATAATTTTCTGGTAATTTAATTTTTTCGTCTTGTAATTTTTGCCATAATAAAAGCTACAGCTTGATATTATAGCGAGAAATCTGCTGGAAAAACTGTGGAAATTCCAGAAGCACGTGATTCTGTCTATATAGAATTAAACTCATTCCAAGGCGGGAAATTTGCTATTAAAGTAAATGTAGGAATTAATTAGTGCTTTAGAAACATAGGCTGATGGTCTCCCAGTGCAGTCGTTATCAGCGTGGGGGAGGATTGCTCTGATAAGAGCTGTGGATTGGGGATGCAGGCCTGCTGTCGGAAACACTTAGGGGTGGTGTCCCCCCATCCCCTATCCCGCGGGACTCGCTCCGGCATACCAAGGAGTCTTCCCCTGTCGAGGCATTCCACGAGCGTCCCGCCACAACCGTGAAAGCCGGGAGTTACCATTCTTCCCGGAGGACATACAGATTTGTATCCGCTTCCCAGCCATCGAAGAGTCTACTCAGATTACACTTTTTACTTACTTACATTTTCCTACACAAAGAACGTGTAGAAGTTATAAATTTTTTTTATTTAATATTAAAACAGTATTTTCTCCCTCTTGACGAGAAGTTCTAAATTTCTATGCCAAGTATGAGTGATTTAAAAACTTTAGGCAAGTTTTACACTTAGATTCACCCTTCACGTTATATCTAGCTATCTCTGAATAATGCTCTATATCATAATATACTTATTTTTATATTGGTTTAAACTCTTTATGTCAATAAAAACGTATAGTAATTATATATAAATTTTCATAGTTCTATTTTAAAATTCTTTATATCATTCAATTTATTTGTACTTTTTATTTTTATTTCTGCAACTAGGTCAGAATCAGCTTTACTGTCAGCTGTGGTGACCACATTGTTATTCAAGGAGACCTATGTCCCAGAATAAAATTTCTTTTTCTTTCTTTCATTCTTAAAAAAGTATCCGAACAATTGAAGCGGCATACATACATTACATGGTAACTTCTCGATCAGAAATAAAGATGTAGCCCCATTTAAAAACCTCCCCCAAAGCTCTCCAACCCCTGTTTAAACTCAGTTTTATACCAAGGACTTTACCTCCCTTTAAAAAGTCCCTAGGGAAGACCACTTTTCCCTGTTTTAGCCTTTTTTTACCCCCTCCTGTTTCTTTACTTTTGTTTTTAATTCTTTTTTTTTTCTTTCGTTTAAAAAAAAAAATCATCTCGACCCTCTGAAATGGATATTTATTTCTCTGATACTTCTTTCTATTCTCCTGGAAAGAAACACAAAGTGAGATTTGAAATGGTATTTCTTTTGTCATCTGAAACAATGGAGCGATGAACTTCTTCACTTCCTTTTTTTTCTACTGCATAAATTTTCCGCAAGATCCATTAGGAGTGGATCTTAAGATAACAAATCCTCACTGTCATATCTACGATAAAAATTATGTATTCTAAACAAAATACTTGATTATTTTTCAGGAGAAGTGGCTATTGTATTTAATGATGTATTTAAAAAGTTCTGACAGTTTGAGCAAGATTTTTTTTTCCCAGAATGAATTAAAGCAATAATTCTTTAAATTCACTCTTCTTTCTAAATCCCAAAGAGAATTAAGTATATATTTTTCTAAGATTATCTTTTAATAATTGAATAAGAAGCATTCGAAACTGAATTTATGTCTAACAAGTACTTATGTCTTAGAATTTTTAACTGCAACCAGAAATATATTTCTGACATTGAATGATACTCAATTTAAGATTAAAGTTAATAAAACAAGGATAGTTAGACAAAATATAGGAAGATTATCTCAAATATATATATTTTTGTGTGTGTTTTCATTAAACTCATTCCCCACCTGTTCTTTTTTGTTATTTACAGTCATGAATATTAAGTTTTATAAAAATGAGTGTGTGCGAGCTTGCGTGCGTGCGTGCGTGTGCGTGCGTGTGTGTGTGTGTTGTGTGTGTGTGTGTGTGTGTGTTTGTTCTCTTGTACTAAAGCTTTTACCGCCATGAATGTTCATTATTCATATTCATTATTAAGCCATGGCTTCTTATTTGAATCTTTTGTGTAGCATTAAAATGCAAAAAGAATAGTTTTTTTTTTTTTTTTAGCATAACAGGCAAAAAGAGTATGTGGTTACCTAAAATGTCAAATGAGGTAAAATCGATTTTTAACATGATGGACCTAGTATTTAGTTCATTGTCATGAAATTCAAAACAGATTCGTTTAGTGATAAAATAAATTAGGAGTTACTCAGCGAAATTTAAAAATTAATAGTGAGGTTTACTGAAGCAATGAATTTTAATTTACAAATATTATTTTTGTGGTATTTAATCCCACGTAAATTTTTATAATTTTTAGTGCAAGGGAACAGAATAAAAAATCTAACTGTACCAGCCAGGACTCGAACCTGGATCTCCTGCTATCCGGGCCAGTGCATTTATCAATTATGCTACCGAGACAAGTCTGATAAGTCATTAAATCCCCCGCACTAGTATCGAGAGTCTAACCTCCAAGGCAGACGAATACAACGTCTTATGCTCAGAGGAGCTAACATTGTCAAGCTGTTTAAATGACTCTCGTTATTTAATTTTAAATTTTAATTTTATAATTTTTTTTTTTGTGGTATTTAATCCCATGTAAATTTTACTAATTTTTAGTGCAAGGAAAAATCTAACTGTCCTGGCTGGGACAGTTAAATTTTTTATTCTGTTCCCTTGCACTAAAAATGAGCTAAAAATTAAAGCATTGTTCCTCTTCCACTATCTCTTTAAGAAGTTAAATTTAAAAAAACTAACATCATCTAATACTAATTATGACTGAAAAGTAAACATCCTAAAAATAGTCATATTGCTTATTTATATAAATAATTGGATAATGCAAAATTAGTTTCGTAAAACAGTATATTTAAGGACTGAATAAAGGAAAATCAAATTTATAAAAAGATATGTTTATAAAACTAAAATAATTTATTTAATCAGAATATAAAATAATTTTAATAACAATAANGTGTGTGTGTGTGTGTGTGTGTGTGTGTGTGTGTGTGTGTGTGTGTGTGTGTGTGTGTGTGTGTGTGTGTGTGTGTGTGTGTGTGTGTGTGTGTGTGTGTGTGTGTGTGTGTGTGTGTGTGTGTGTGTGTGTGTGTGTGTGTGTGTGTGTGTGTGTGTGTGTGTGTGTGTGTGTGTGTGTGTGTGTGTGTGTGTGTGTGTGTGTGTGTGTGTGTGTGTGTGTGTGTGTGTGTGTGTGTGTGTGTGTGTGTGTGTGTGTGTGTGTGTGTGTGTGTGTGTGTGTGTGTGTGTGTGTGTGTGTGTGTGTGTGTGTGTGTGTGTGTGTGTGTGTGTGTGTGTGTGTGTGTGTGTGTGTGTGTGTGTGTGTGTGTGTGTGTGTGTGTGTGTGTGTGTGTGTGTGTGTGTGTGTGTGTGTGTGTGTGTGTGTGTGTGTGTGTGTGTGTGTGTGTGTGTGTGTGTGTGTGTGTGTGTGTGTGTGTGTGTGTGTGTGTGTGTGTGTGTGTGTGTGTGTGTGTGTGTGTGTGTGTGTGTGTGTGTGTGTGTGTGTGTGTGTGTGTGTGTGTGTGTGTGTGTGTGTGTGTGTGTGTGTGTGTGTGTGTGTGTGTGTGTGTGTGTGTGTGTGTGTGTGTGTGTGTGTGTGTGTGTGTGTGTGTGTGTGTGTGTGTGCATATATATGTGTGTGTGTGTGTGTGTGTGTGTGTGTGTGTGTGTGTGTGTGGCGGGGATGGTACATATGTATCCGAGTGATTCGTTAGCTAGTCCTACTCACAGCCTGGAAACAACAAATAAAAAATCGAAAGGTTCGTTTGCTTGTTTTCTCTACTCCCTGTTTTAGTGTGATAAAAAGTTCTATTTCTATTAAAGATTAACCTGAAATTTTGTTTTTAGTATTTAATATATTAAATATACCTTATAAAATGTAATTTACAATATACTTATATAAAAAGGCGCTTAAACTTCAGAAACTTTTAGCTAATAAATCCGTTTTAGGGAATCAAATTCTTTCAAGTTTAAATTATCACTGGCATATGCTTTATTTATGTCTGATAGATAAAAAGTGAATAAATAAATAACAACCAAAACAATGTTAAGTCAAAATTTTTAATGAATTAAAATAAATAAATAAACTGACAATATAATGAATAGTGACATTTCTTTCTATTCCAAGCAGCTCTAATTTTATTTTAATCCTTTCTATATATTTATAGCCAATTATTAAATAAAAGTCATTCAGTAATGAGCTGCATAACTTTAGCAGATTTCCCAAGTATCCTTTAAGAGGTGAGTAGTCATAAGTAAATCCTGATCTGATGTTAAAAATTGAAGAGGACAATTTGCTTGAAAGATAAAAATTGCACATACTGGCTCTACAATGCCCAAGAAGAAAGAGTTGTGGCAACGTTTAACCTCCATAGTTAAATTGCTTAATATCTTCATTGATAAATATTTTTGTAAAAATGCTTGAATAAAATGAAAAATAATAAACTCACACTTTTTATTATATGAGTTATAAAATCAAACTTTAACTCTTATGTATTTTAAGTTTTATCTTGCACATAATTTTAATGATGATTTTATAAGTCTTTACGTCTTCGTCTTAACACCCATTATCCAATATTAACAAAAAATGAATTAATTTACCTGTTGGCAATAGCAACCGTTTATACTAAGTTTTGATTACTATGTTTTAAAATTAAAATTAAGTTTTCTTTTTTTTTCTTTTTTTTTTGTAAAAACAATAGCGAGGCATTCCACGAGCGNAAGGATTGGAGTTTACTATGGATGAGCTTGAAGCGGGTCGGAGTCGGATATATAACACTTGCGGCTGCGTTATGTAGCAATCAAGAACAGGTCGGATAGAGAGTGCAATGCACACACAAAAAGAAAATATCACAAGGAGCAAATTTTTGGGGATCTCGCCCTTCGTCAGGGAGGATTGTAAGGATTGGAGTTTACTATGGATGAGCTTGAAGCGGGTCGGAGTCGGATATATAACACTTGCGGCTGCGTTATGTAGCAATCAAGAACAGGTCGGATAGAGAGTGCAATGCACACACAAAAAGAAAATATCACAAGGAGCAAATTTTTGGGGATCTCGCCCTTCGTCAGGGAGGATTGTAAGGATTGGAGTTTACTATGGATGAGCTTGAAGCGGGTCGGAGTCGGATATATAACACTTGCGGCTGCGTTATGTAGCAATCAAGAACAGGTCGGATAGAGAGTGCAATGCACACACAAAAAGAAAATATCACAAGGAGCAAATTTTTGGGGATCTCGCCCTTCGTCAGGGAGGATTGTAAGGATTGGAGTTTACTATGGATGAGCTTGAAGCGGGTCGGAGTCGGATATATAACACTTGCGGCTGCGTTATGTAGCAATCAAGAACAGGTCGGATAGAGAGTGCAATGCACACACAAAAAGAAAATATCACAAGGAGCAAATTTTTGGGGATCTCGCCCTTCGTCAGGGAGGATTGTAAGGATTGGAGTTTACTATGGATGAGCTTGAAGCGGGTCGGAGTCGGATATATAACACTTGCGGCTGCGTTATGTAGCAATCAAGAACAGGTCGGATAGAGAGTGCAATGCACACACAAAAAGAAAATATCACAAGGAGCAAATTTTTGGGGATCTCGCCCTTCGTCAGGGAGGATTGTAAGGATTGGAGTTTACTATGGATGAGCTTGAAGCGGGTCGGAGTCGGATATATAACACTTGCGGCTGCGTTATGTAGCAATCAAGAACAGGTCGGATAGAGAGTGCAATGCACACACAAAAAGAAAATATCACAAGGAGCAAATTTTTGGGGATCTCGCCCTTCGTCAGGGAGGATTGTAAGGATTGGAGTTTACTATGGATGAGCTTGAAGCGGGTCGGAGTCGGATATATAACACTTGCGGCTGCGTTATGTAGCAATCAAGAACAGGTCGGATAGAGAGTGCAATGCACACACAAAAAGAAAATATCACAAGGAGCAAATTTTTGGGGATCTCGCCCTTCGTCAGGGAGGATTGTAAGGATTGGAGTTTACTATGGATGAGCTTGAAGCGGGTCGGAGTCGGATATATAACACTTGCGGCTGCGTTATGTAGCAATCAAGAACAGGTCGGATAGAGAGTGCAATGCACACACAAAAAGAAAATATCACAAGGAGCAAATTTTTGGGGATCTCGCCCTTCGTCAGGGAGGATTGTAAGGATTGGAGTTTACTATGGATGAGCTTGAAGCGGGTCGGAGTCGGATATATAACACTTGCGGCTGCGTTATGTAGCAATCAAGAACAGGTCGGATAGAGAGTGCAATGCACACACAAAAAGAAAATATCACAAGGAGCAAATTTTTGGGGATCTCGCCCTTCGTCAGGGAGGATTGTAAGGATTGGAGTTTACTATGGATGAGCTTGAAGCGGGTCGGAGTCGGATATATAACACTTGCGGCTGCGTTATGTAGCAATCAAGAACAGGTCAGATAGAGAGTGCAATGCACACACAAAAAGAAAATATCACAAGGAGCAAAAAAAAAAAATTTTCGGAAATTACTCCCCCTTCGTCAGAGTATCTCTTCACTTCTCACTGACGAAGGGCGAGAGATCCCCGAAAATTTTGCTCCTTGTGATATTTTCTTTTTGTGAGTGCACTGCACACTCTATCCGACCTGTTCTTGATTGCTTCATACAGTTGGAAACCTAACGTGACGTGACAAAAGAAAACTGAAAAACATTTTTGAAAACCAGCGAGCCTAATTCTATAGAAAACAGCTAAATCTAACTCAACCGAAATTGATTTTCAAATTTTTCCCCTGTGTAATCTAATAACATGAATCAAATGGTACATAATAAATATAAATAATACATAAAGGGATTTTATTAAATCCTGGCTGAGTCAAGAATGATAGGACTATAAATGTCATCTCAGGTCATTTATATAGGTCAACCTATACAAATATAGGTTAGTCTGGCTCCTCTGTTATTGATTATTGCAAGGCCACATGTGAATTTATTCTTTGGTTAATTTTAATTTTTGGAAGAATTTTTTTTTCAAATAAAAATTTTGATTACATTTTTTATTTACTTTCAATCAACAGAATCTTATTCGACTTTGGCCAAATTAGATTTGGAAAGACTAGAGAAGG
>JHQO02133199.1:0-11967 GCA_000696205.2 Oncopeltus fasciatus | reverse complement strand
ATGAACATAAATTTATATATAAATTTTAATAATAATAACAGAATTTCCACTATTTTTTATAATTAACGATAGTAAAAGAACCATTTCCATCGACTGTAAATTTTTGATACAGATTAATGAAAAAAGCCTTATTTAAAAATATGTAATCAAGTTAAATACACATGCACAGTAAATTCAGAAATATATCAATGTGTCTTGAAGAATTAAAATTTTATATTTAAAACGTATTTGATTGGGTTTTCCTAGCACGGTTTATATATAATTCTATGAGCATCAACAAAAATTATCATGCAATGAAAATTTAAAGGTCATATAATAAAAAATCTAAGCCCTTTTCAAGTGATGAAGGCAACCAGCCATACAAATAATATATGAAAAAAGACTAAAACCTTCCAGGAAATAACCAATAATTCGTTAGTGCCTGGAATTAAAATTTTTTCTGGATCAGCTCTTTATTTTTCAACTCCTGTGTAATAATAAATCCCAGGTGGCATCTCTGTATTTTTCTTTTGTGGTAATGTTTTCTTCCAGGAGATATTTATTTAGTATTATATCCCTCATTAGAAAAAACTTGTAGTTATCATGCCTATTTTCTCCTCAATGATTACCACTACATTCTGAGCACTTCATTGGTGATGACACAGTTTTGTTTCACTTCTTACAGACAAAGGAGTCTTGGAAAATAGTCTTCCTTATGGCAGCAACAGTCCATCTCTTTGGCATCACCTTTTATGGCCTTTTTGCTAGTGGTGACCTACAATCCTGGGCCGAGCCCCCGTCCTCAGAAGTCATGAAGTCTCCCTCTTTGATGCAGGTAACCTTTAACTTATTTTTTTTTTTTTTCACATTTTTTGTTGAAAAATTGTTATAAGAAAAAGTTGTTTTTAATTTATATTGGGAATATAATATAGTATTATTGTTAAAAGTTTGCATTAAGAATGCTGGTCTTAATTCAAAATTAATTCATTGAGATATTGAAGTATTTTTACAAATATTCTACTATAATTGTTGGAAATACGTAATATAATTATATAAAAATATCATATCGCTTTGTGTGGTATTTTACACTAACAATTCTTCTTAGTTCCTTTGTCTGTCTTAGCCAGATTCAACTATTCGCTAGCGTGTTTTCGGAGTTTAGTGCAATTTACTAATATTTTAGTGAAGTTATTTTCTATTTATTTTCTACTGAAAGAAAAGCCATGGCCGAATCAAGATTGCCTTAAACTAGAAAACTGGATGTATGTTCTGATTATTCTACATGGAAGTTTGAAATGGAATATTACTAAATTAGTGAATGACTTTGGCAATGTATTACTGACAACAAATCAGATAATGTGTTGATAAACATGAATGTGTTAGCAAAGATGTTCATCAACCTGATGCTAGGTATTTGTATTCAGTTGCTATTAGATTGAAGACTGCAAAAGAAGTATGAAAAAAATAGATAATACAAATGCAGATAGTCTTTTCTAAGAGATTGTCTTGGTTGGAGACTTATTTAAATGTGGTTATGTCTTTATCAAAGAAACTGAATATATCATTCAGATCTCCGTTAAATGGTGAATTTATCGGTAAAATAATGTTAAATGGATTTAAACTGATGACTAAAAACCAATGATTATGGCACTCAATGCATTTAATAAAAATATTCAGATTATATCAGGATATTATTATTATAAAAGTATTTTAAAAGTGACACAAAATATTTTGCCTTTAACTCAAAGTTCAAGAAAAAAAATTTCATGTTTTCTTATAATAAATTTGGTCTTAAACCCTTTGAATGTTCAAATAAAAATAAAATTAATTTCAATAAGCCAGCAAAAAGATAATTTAATAAAAAGAAAAGTTAAGGAAGTAAAGTGTCATTTGTAGCCTTCACTACTGAGGTAGCAAACCCTGAAGAATGGATAGTTGATAACCGAGCTTATACATGCATGACTAAAGAAAGGTTGGTTAAATAATTACAGACCAAATAAGTTAAATATTAAATTGACAAGTAATGTTAAAGTGTAATCACTTAGATGTGGAGATATTCATCTAACCAAAAAAGTAAAAATTGAAAATAAGCTTTATATGTCTCTGGTCTTGCTCACAATTTATTGTCTGTATGTCAGATGACTGAAAGAGGAATCACAGTTTTTTTTAAATATTATTTGTTGTAATAAAGATGAATGTAAAATAATAGATAAACATGAAACCATTATTTCTAAAGACCTTAAAAAGGGTAATTTTAAATTAACTGCTAAAGCTAATAAGTGAATAATATTGTTTGTTACACCCAAGGCAAGTGCTTCTTTTTGATACTAAAGACTAGCTCAAGTAAACAGATATTCAAAATTACTTACTGATGGTATGGCAGTTGAAATTTCAATTGCAGGTCTTAGTAGTTTGTAGACAGTTCTTTTAAGACTACCAGAGCAAAAGGATTTTAGACCTAGTTCATAGTGACTAGTAACTTGTTAATAGTGTTACATAAACAAGTTGACAAGTCACACTCACAAAACTTTACAATCTACTAAGGCACAATTCAATCTTATCTGTGACTAACAAACTTACTATTTATTAGACACCACTGAGACCTATTTGGACATATGGAGTTGAACTGTGGAGAACTGCCAAATCATCCAACATATAAAGAATCCAGTCATTCCAATCAGAAATCCTAAGAACTATAGTTGATGTACCCTATTTTGTCACTAACTCCACACTCTAAAATTATGTTAAAAATGTCATCAAAACCCGTTTTAATAAAATCCACTCTGAACTTTCCATGCACCCCAATCCCTTAGCCCAAAACCAATCTAGTTTTACCCTTTCTGTTAACATACTACATCACCTGAATAGGATTAATGATGTTGATTTAATATGAAATTGCAAAAATAGAAAAACCTTAATTTAATATGGTAATTGGATACTTATGGAAAACTTATCATATTATTCTGTTATCTTAGAAGTGATCCATTATCTTTTTAATTAGTATTCTCCTATGCATTTAGGAAAGTTCTAATATGAGAAAACCCTATAAACATTAAATACTTAGTACAAAGCAGTAAAATTACTACAATAAAAAAAAAAAAGAAGCTTTTTGATTTGCTAAGCATGTATTATAACCATAAGAATATTCTTCGATTACATACAGAAATCAGGCAACTTAATTTATGATTATATTTGAGAAAAAATTAATTTTCACTAATTTTTGGGTTGTGTAGAAGTGTATAGTGTGTACCAAATAGTTTTTTCTATTCATCTAGACAGTTTTGTGACATTCACATAGTCTTAAATGTGTAAAACTTTGGTTTGTTGTAGGATGGAAAAGCAGTGGGATATGGATCCATGAATGAGTTTGCTTATACAAACCAAATAGTTAAAACTGAAATGGTTCAACCTGAAACCAAAGACACCTACATGTATGAAGAGCAAGCTCCAGCAGAACCCCTCAAATCTACTAACCCCTTTAATCCTTTCATTGACAACCAATAGGCCTATGACAAAAACCTAATAAAAGCAAACAAAAGTGTATGACATCAAAAAAATTTCCTGAGAGTCATTAATTTATACTATAGGATTTTTTATTAAAATAAAATGGGAATGAAAACTGAATATTTCATATCAATCACATCCTAAAGTAGCTTAGGAGTGAATATGTGATCACTAATGATGTAAATTTGAATTGGATAAAAGACTTATTTCATTAAATGAAAGATTTTAATGACTCTCTGTTAGTTTTTCTTGTTCTTCAATATAAATTATTGTAAGAAACTGAGCAACTTAAGACCTCAAATTTGCTTAATAAAGATTGGGAAAGAAAATTTTTAGAATCTCCAATACATTATCATGAGAGGTAGAACAAACATTTTGCCAGCTTAGGCATCATATTAGAAATCTAAGAAAATAAAAACTAGACACTTTCAAGCAACATAAACTACACAGATTTCTTAAATGCAATATTTCTGCTTATTGAGTGTGTGCTTGGAATTTGTTCAAGAACCTATTAAATAAATTTCAAGCACAAAACAGTGAAAGCCCAGCCTTTACCCCTGAGGGCCTATGACCATAGGAAATTGGAATTTTGTATAAATTTTGATTTTGTTATCAATATCAGGAATTTTTTAAAATATAATGTTAAAAAAGTTTCCAAAAAATTAGATATGAAGAATCTGTGAAGTTTTAGAACTTTTGACTTACAGACATAGACAGCTGATAAATATTTAAATAAATATATATAATACATGGAACATATGTAGAAACAATGAAATTCTGAAAAAAACAAAAAAAAAAAAAACATTTTTATTGTTAGACATAATTTTTGTATAAACAATGAAATTTAATTTGTACCAATAAAATAATCTCTAAAAAATTAATTCTGTTAATCATCGAAATACTAAAACCAGAGTGGGGTTTAATTTACCATCCTATATTTAATTAAAAGAGTTTCTATAGTGACAGCAATTTTATTTTCATTTAAAAATGACTAAATACAATTCCCATCATTCTACAACAAGCAAAATTTGGTGACCTTAAATGATGGTAAGCAAATAATATTTTTTTAGTAGACACATCAAATAAATACTATATAAGTTATATTAATTTCAATATATAATATAAAAATAATAAATGTTCAATATTTTAGTTAGAAATATCAAAATGTTAAGAGTGGAGTTGGACTATATTTCAGATTTGAAGAAAATGTATTTAAAGTCTTCAACCTTGAGTAATTTGTTCAGTTTATGCAGCTTTCTAATTGTTCTTTTGAAGCAATAGAGTCAAAGGAAAAAAACATGCAAGTTGTGGCAAAACTTGAGTGTTATTGCTGAGACCTTAATATAATCTTTCTTTCCCATATTCTTATTAAATAAAAATGGTTTTTAATCAAATGTTCCTTGAGTAATCTAAGTAAGAATTGATGGCCGGCTAGTATTTTTATTTATCATTATGCAGGCATTCAGTGTGAATAAAATGCACTTTTAAAATATGAATTAATACTAAGCCTCACACCATAATTATTAAAATATTATTTTTCAAAAGTTTTTAAATAATTTAAGTATTAAATATTATTATAACAAAACTTTTTGAATGTATGTAAAATATTTAAAATACCATGTCTACTGGTAAGCTCTGAAAGGTAATGTAAATACATGAACTTATTTAACTAAGCCTGCTCTTTTATTTCATTTCTACTTGTACAATAGTGCTGCCTTCTGCACCCTCAGCTTAAGTGCTTTATTTTTCGTGTTTCTGTAGCCTAATATTCCTTGCATATTGATATTTTTTTTTTTTTTAATAATTTATTTCTTATTTTTGGCAAATGAGAAATCATTACTATTTTTCTGTCATTTTTCTCTAGAAGAATAAACTTTAAGACATATTTAACTAAAACATTTTCATTTATAAATGGGATCTTAATGGAAAGAAATTAAAACCAAAATGCCAATTCTTTACTCTAAATTTTCTATATTCTCGTGAGAGTGTGAACAAAACCTGAGTGTTTTATTCACACTTAAAAAACTTAGACCTAGAGACATTAATGCTTGAAGACACATTTCTAGGTGTCTGAGCTCTGAGGATGGGATCATAACCCTGAAAATATTCAGCAAACAAAGAAAATCAAGTGCAAAGAATTGGAATTTTATAACCCAAAATTTATTAATTGTGTTAAAAGCATAAAAAATAATGCTGAGATCTATCATTATTTTTTATAAGGACTAAAATAAATAAATTTGAATAGCATTTTAAATATTTCATGCAATTTTTTTAAATAATTTAAACCTTATAACTTCATAGAGAAACAATTTAGAACAGAACAACTACATTGCACACTCTGTTTGCATATAACTACAGGATCATTAACTTAATTCCAGTCTTCGCTAAAAACTGACTAAAATTCATTTATCACATGCTTTGTGATAATTGAGCATTCTTAAGTTAGTATTGTTCATGCCTCTTATGATTTTTAACATGACACTTTGAGAGAGAGTTGAAACACTCATAATATACAGCTAGAAAGAGTTATTGATCTATCCATGATATTAATTACTAGAACAAATAATTCTAAATGTATGGTTAAACTTTAAAAATTTCTAAAATAGTTTAAAGAAAATATTGTAAATTATTACAAATGAATTTATATAAACTTTAAGCCTTATTTTATTAATATTTTATATTATTTTGAATAAAGTATTTTCAAAAAACAGTTTTAAAAACACTCTATAGTCCCCTTACAATATTCGAAAATATAAAATTCCTATAAATAAAATGTGTTAAAATTGTTATTATTACTTAAACAATAATTATTTAGTATCCCTTATTTTGTTGTTTTAACATTTTTTTTTTTTTTAATAAATGATTTCATTATCTTACAATATTTAGTCTTAGATCTCAAAAATTGAATTGATTAATGATAGCAAAAATTATAATTTCCTTAATAATTAATATTCTATTATAATTTCATTAATTTATGACTGGATTTTTCAAATTATTTTTTACTGTAAAATATAATAATTTTAATATGAATATGACTTTATTATGGAGCAAATGAGGTAGGGGTATCCTTGAACTTGAATATTTGATGTATCCATACAATAGATATTCAAGTAGTTGTAAGTATACATTTAAACATGGAACATAGTTCCTTGTTTGAATTGTTCAGATAATCTTTCTCCCCCCCCCCCTTATCACTTTAGTATTTTGAGATTTATTTATTTAAGTATTCTAATTTGCACATTCATTTATTTATCTTTATGGTTGCTTAGATGTTTAGTTTGCACTTAAGTATATAGAAAATTTAATTATTTTTCTTTATAAGAACAGTTTGATTCTGGAAGTATTTTGAAAAACTAACCTAACTATTTTAATGCCGTGAATTTAAATTGGGGAAATCACTATTTAATTTTATTAAATTTATTTGACTACAAAATTGTTCTGCAACTGTGAAATAACCTTCCACTTTTTAAAGATAATATGAGTCTTTTAATCATATGGAGAAGATGGCTAAATATAAGCAAATAACAATTAACTTTAACAACCTTACCTAAAAATGCAATTGATCACCTACCACAAGAAAATAAATCTTCGTATTTTAGTTGTTCTTATAAGCGAGAGTCTTGAAACAAAAAGGTACCTTGTAGTAAGAATGTACCTACTTGACTATTTGGATTGAAGGTCACCCACACTTATAATTGGAGCAGGATTAAAAATATATTCTGAATTATAAAGTTCAAATCATTGAACTTATACAGTTAATAAATACTCATAAATATATAAACTACATATCATGAACATAAATTTATATATAAATTTTAATAATAATAACAGAATTTCCACTATTTTTTATAATTAACGATAGTAAAAGAACCATTTCCATCGACTGTAAATTTTTGATACAGATTAATGAAAAAAGCCTTATTTAAAAATATGTAATCAAGTTAAATACACATGCACAGTAAATTCAGAAATATATCAATGTGTCTTGAAGAATTAAAATTTTATATTTAAAACGTATTTGATTGGGTTTTCCTAGCACGGTTTATATATAATTCTATGAGCATCAACAAAAATTATCATGCAATGAAAATTTAAAGGTCATATAATAAAAAATCTAAGCCCTTTTCAAGTGATGAAGGCAACCAGCCATACAAATAATATATGAAAAAAGACTAAAACCTTCCAGGAAATAACCAATAATTCGTTAGTGCCTGGAATTAAAATTTTTTCTGGATCAGCTCTTTATTTTTCAACTCCTGTGTAATAATAAATCCCAGGTGGCATCTCTGTATTTTTCTTTTGTGGTAATGTTTTCTTCCAGGAGATATTTATTTAGTATTATATCCCTCATTAGAAAAAACTTGTAGTTATCATGCCTATTTTCTCCTCAATGATTACCACTACATTCTGAGCACTTCATTGGTGATGACACAGTTTTGTTTCACTTCTTACAGACAAAGGAGTCTTGGAAAATAGTCTTCCTTATGGCAGCAACAGTCCATCTCTTTGGCATCACCTTTTATGGCCTTTTTGCTAGTGGTGACCTACAATCCTGGGCCGAGCCCCCGTCCTCAGAAGTCATGAAGTCTCCCTCTTTGATGCAGGTAACCTTTAACTTATTTTTTTTTTTTTTCACATTTTTTGTTGAAAAATTGTTATAAGAAAAAGTTGTTTTTAATTTATATTGGGAATATAATATAGTATTATTGTTAAAAGTTTGCATTAAGAATGCTGGTCTTAATTCAAAATTAATTCATTGAGATATTGAAGTATTTTTACAAATATTCTACTATAATTGTTGGAAATACGTAATATAATTATATAAAAATATCATATCGCTTTGTGTGGTATTTTACACTAACAATTCTTCTTAGTTCCTTTGTCTGTCTTAGCCAGATTCAACTATTCGCTAGCGTGTTTTCGGAGTTTAGTGCAATTTACTAATATTTTAGTGAAGTTATTTTCTATTTATTTTCTACTGAAAGAAAAGCCATGGCCGAATCAAGATTGCCTTAAACTAGAAAACTGGATGTATGTTCTGATTATTCTACATGGAAGTTTGAAATGGAATATTACTAAATTAGTGAATGACTTTGGCAATGTATTACTGACAACAAATCAGATAATGTGTTGATAAACATGAATGTGTTAGCAAAGATGTTCATCAACCTGATGCTAGGTATTTGTATTCAGTTGCTATTAGATTGAAGACTGCAAAAGAAGTATGAAAAAAATAGATAATACAAATGCAGATAGTCTTTTCTAAGAGATTGTCTTGGTTGGAGACTTATTTAAATGTGGTTATGTCTTTATCAAAGAAACTGAATATATCATTCAGATCTCCGTTAAATGGTGAATTTATCGGTAAAATAATGTTAAATGGATTTAAACTGATGACTAAAAACCAATGATTATGGCACTCAATGCATTTAATAAAAATATTCAGATTATATCAGGATATTATTATTATAAAAGTATTTTAAAAGTGACACAAAATATTTTGCCTTTAACTCAAAGTTCAAGAAAAAAAATTTCATGTTTTCTTATAATAAATTTGGTCTTAAACCCTTTGAATGTTCAAATAAAAATAAAATTAATTTCAATAAGCCAGCAAAAAGATAATTTAATAAAAAGAAAAGTTAAGGAAGTAAAGTGTCATTTGTAGCCTTCACTACTGAGGTAGCAAACCCTGAAGAATGGATAGTTGATAACCGAGCTTATACATGCATGACTAAAGAAAGGTTGGTTAAATAATTACAGACCAAATAAGTTAAATATTAAATTGACAAGTAATGTTAAAGTGTAATCACTTAGATGTGGAGATATTCATCTAACCAAAAAAGTAAAAATTGAAAATAAGCTTTATATGTCTCTGGTCTTGCTCACAATTTATTGTCTGTATGTCAGATGACTGAAAGAGGAATCACAGTTTTTTTTAAATATTATTTGTTGTAATAAAGATGAATGTAAAATAATAGATAAACATGAAACCATTATTTCTAAAGACCTTAAAAAGGGTAATTTTAAATTAACTGCTAAAGCTAATAAGTGAATAATATTGTTTGTTACACCCAAGGCAAGTGCTTCTTTTTGATACTAAAGACTAGCTCAAGTAAACAGATATTCAAAATTACTTACTGATGGTATGGCAGTTGAAATTTCAATTGCAGGTCTTAGTAGTTTGTAGACAGTTCTTTTAAGACTACCAGAGCAAAAGGATTTTAGACCTAGTTCATAGTGACTAGTAACTTGTTAATAGTGTTACATAAACAAGTTGACAAGTCACACTCACAAAACTTTACAATCTACTAAGGCACAATTCAATCTTATCTGTGACTAACAAACTTACTATTTATTAGACACCACTGAGACCTATTTGGACATATGGAGTTGAACTGTGGAGAACTGCCAAATCATCCAACATATAAAGAATCCAGTCATTCCAATCAGAAATCCTAAGAACTATAGTTGATGTACCCTATTTTGTCACTAACTCCACACTCTAAAATTATGTTAAAAATGTCATCAAAACCCGTTTTAATAAAATCCACTCTGAACTTTCCATGCACCCCAATCCCTTAGCCCAAAACCAATCTAGTTTTACCCTTTCTGTTAACATACTACATCACCTGAATAGGATTAATGATGTTGATTTAATATGAAATTGCAAAAATAGAAAAACCTTAATTTAATATGGTAATTGGATACTTATGGAAAACTTATCATATTATTCTGTTATCTTAGAAGTGATCCATTATCTTTTTAATTAGTATTCTCCTATGCATTTAGGAAAGTTCTAATATGAGAAAACCCTATAAACATTAAATACTTAGTACAAAGCAGTAAAATTACTACAATAAAAAAAAAAAAGAAGCTTTTTGATTTGCTAAGCATGTATTATAACCATAAGAATATTCTTCGATTACATACAGAAATCAGGCAACTTAATTTATGATTATATTTGAGAAAAAATTAATTTTCACTAATTTTTGGGTTGTGTAGAAGTGTATAGTGTGTACCAAATAGTTTTTTCTATTCATCTAGACAGTTTTGTGACATTCACATAGTCTTAAATGTGTAAAACTTTGGTTTGTTGTAGGATGGAAAAGCAGTGGGATATGGATCCATGAATGAGTTTGCTTATACAAACCAAATAGTTAAAACTGAAATGGTTCAACCTGAAACCAAAGACACCTACATGTATGAAGAGCAAGCTCCAGCAGAACCCCTCAAATCTACTAACCCCTTTAATCCTTTCATTGACAACCAATAGGCCTATGACAAAAACCTAATAAAAGCAAACAAAAGTGTATGACATCAAAAAAATTTCCTGAGAGTCATTAATTTATACTATAGGATTTTTTATTAAAATAAAATGGGAATGAAAACTGAATATTTCATATCAATCACATCCTAAAGTAGCTTAGGAGTGAATATGTGATCACTAATGATGTAAATTTGAATTGGATAAAAGACTTATTTCATTAAATGAAAGATTTTAATGACTCTCTGTTAGTTTTTCTTGTTCTTCAATATAAATTATTGTAAGAAACTGAGCAACTTAAGACCTCAAATTTGCTTAATAAAGATTGGGAAAGAAAATTTTTAGAATCTCCAATACATTATCATGAGAGGTAGAACAAACATTTTGCCAGCTTAGGCATCATATTAGAAATCTAAGAAAATAAAAACTAGACACTTTCAAGCAACATAAACTACACAGATTTCTTAAATGCAATATTTCTGCTTATTGAGTGTGTGCTTGGAATTTGTTCAAGAACCTATTAAATAAATTTCAAGCACAAAACAGTGAAAGCCCAGCCTTTACCCCTGAGGGCCTATGACCATAGGAAATTGGAATTTTGTATAAATTTTGATTTTGTTATCAATATCAGGAATTTTTTAAAATATAATGTTAAAAAAGTTTCCAAAAAATTAGATATGAAGAATCTGTGAAGTTTTAGAACTTTTGACTTACAGACATAGACAGCTGATAAATATTTAAATAAATATATATAATACATGGAACATATGTAGAAACAATGAAATTCTGAAAAAAACAAAAAAAAAAAAAACATTTTTATTGTTAGACATAATTTTTGTATAAACAATGAAATTTAATTTGTACCAATAAAATAATCTCTAAAAAATTAATTCTGTTAATCATCGAAATACTAAAACCAGAGTGGGGTTTAATTTACCATCCTATATTTAATTAAAAGAGTTTCTATAGTGACAGCAATTTTATTTTCATTTAAAAATGACTAAATACAATTCCCATCATTCTACAACAAGCAAAATTTGGTGACCTTAAATGATGGTAAGCAAATAATATTTTTTTAGTAGACACATCAAATAAATACTATATAAGTTATATTAATTTCAATATATAATATAAAAATAATAAATGTTCAATATTTTAGTTAGAAATATCAAAATGTTAAGAGTGGAGTTGGACTATATTTCAGATTTGAAGAAAATGTA
>JHQO02133198.1:0-12042 GCA_000696205.2 Oncopeltus fasciatus | reverse complement strand
CCTTCAAATAGTTTAATTTTGTTAAAAGTGGAGGGTTTGAGGAAGAGACTTATAATTTATAATCGTAACGTCTCTTTTATTGTTGAGTTTATAAAAATATGTAAAATGTAAAAAGTTTATACTAGCTGTAAAATGTTATTATTTTAAAGTTTATGTTTATTAATATTTTACAAAAAACGCTTGATATGAAAGAAAATTACCTTCCCGGACAGTCTAGAGTGGTCATGAATTTTATATTCTTCACCCCAGATTGTAAATTATTATCAGCATGTCGGCTCAGAAAACAGGAGATCCAGGTTCGAATCCTGGCTGGGACAGATATATTTTTATTCTATTCCCTCGCATTAATTGTTTAAAATTTGCGTGGGATTAAAAACCACAAACAACATTGACGAATGATAATTTACAATTATAAATATTATTTTTCTTGTGGTATTTAATCCCACGTAAATTTTAACAATTTTTAGCGCAAGAGAACATAATAAAAAATCTAACTGTCCCAGCCAGGGCAGTTATTTAAAATCTAATAACGAGAGTCATTTAAACAGCTTGACAATGTCAGTTCCTCCGAGCATTAGACGTTACATTCGTCGGCCTCGGAGGTTAGACTCTCAACACTAGTGCGGGGAATTTATTAACTTATCAGACATGTCTCGGTAGCATAAATGGAAAATGCACCGGCCCGGAAAGCTAAGAGATTCAGTTTCGAGTCCTGGCTGGGACAGTTAGATTTTTTATTCTGTTCCCTTGCACTAAAAACTGATACTAATATAAAGTTTTTCTAAAAATGTGATTAATGCACAGCTATTACTACTTCCAAAATCACAGTTTGACATATTTTGAACCTTTAACAAGGTCCAAAATATGTTTTAGATAGAGAATATGTTGATCGTAAAGATGTAAAATGTAACTGGGATACAGTAAAAATGTTGATAAAAAAAAAATTCAAAATGTAAATTTTGTATTATTCTGCAATGTGTCTGCTGACACAGTAAGCCATGTGGAGGCTGGTAAAAAATACTGTGATGTCCTGGGAAAATGAGAGATAAGGTAGGGCGGGGACATTAATGATACAGATAAAATTTGACAGTTTTAGTTTTGATTACTTCACTTACACTCCTCAATATATTCTTATTTGTTACCGAAACATTGTTATGAAGATGTATTACGACCATAACAACAATAATAAAAGTACATTTAAAAAAAAAAAATTCAAATAAGTAACCTTTTTAACTTCGTTTGTAAGTCTCGGAAAGAAATCGGAAGAATCAATTGATTACTTCATAATGAATTTATTAAATTAATCTCTTGCATAATTAAATATTTGTAGCATCAATAAATTTTTTTTTTCTCAAAAAAACCTGCGGTAAGGTAATAAATATTCTCACCCCAAATATGAGTAAGAAATATAGAGAATCATTTTTCCCCTAAATGTTTATTTCGGGACGTTTTTTTTATTTAAACATTCTGTTATTATAAAAAGCTATAATGGATAATGTATTTAAGAATTTAAGTATGAAAAATGAATGCTTCCATACTTTATTACTCCTAAGCAGTTTAAATCTAGACGATCTGTAAAGGAACAGGAGTGGTTCGCCGTTTGGGAGGTCCTTAATGCGACTTGGATTGAGAATTATCG
This sequence comes from Oncopeltus fasciatus, assembly GCA_000696205.2. NCBI lineage: Eukaryota > Metazoa > Arthropoda > Insecta > Hemiptera > Lygaeidae > Oncopeltus > Oncopeltus fasciatus. Next base: position 10,403 of record JHQO02133198.1, on the reverse strand, counting down.
AAGGAATTATTGGCCAAATGGAATTGGACACCAGGTGTTACACTCTTGCCAAGGGGTTTACCTGTCTCCTTTATTCCACTGAAGTCTGGCACATTCTTGACCCCACTATTAGGGGCTACTTGAGCGGGGGACAATCAGTATCAGTACGATGTCAGCTTTTGTGACAGTGACAGTGACAGTGACAGTGACAGTGACTTTTTAACAACTGTTCTTCAATAATTGAAAAACATTTATGCTTAACGCTGTAAATAATTTTTGCTAACTATCCGATGTTTATTAGGAAATATAGTTTTAAGGGCAGTATTTTTGAATATTAAATAGTTTAATAATTTATAAAAATGATAAACGATTAGTTTATTAATTCTTTATAATATTGTTTAATAGTTTATAACCCTGAGTTCCTATATATTTATAATTTAGTTACAATTTCCCTGTTGNATATATATATATATATTTACAACCACATCATGATTATTATAACAACAGAAACACAAACTGGCAGACATTATTTAATAATTATTATAGAATCTTCTTATCTCTGTTGCGTCTGATTTAGTTACAGTGGAGCAGGAGTCTCCATTTCTACATCACCCCATTCAACCTGATGAAGGTCTGAAGTTTTGCCCGAAACGACGAAAATTAAAAACCTTTTCGTTTATTCTTTGGTTTCCAAGACTGAATCCCTTACTAACCTCTCTTCGAAAAGTGTAGTATTTTCCTCAATTTGACTTAAAATGAATTTCCTCTCTAATTTAAGGTTGAAAAGAACTTCGCGGAATTTAATTTAAAGAAAATAAAAAGTATTAATAAATAAACCTATATATAACCTCACGCAGGTAAATTTAGAAGAATTTGTGAATTCTGAGAAGGAAGGGTGAAAAATATTTGTTTGCTGATATAATTGTTTTAATTATATTAAGCATTTTATGTGAATGTTTATGAATGTATTAAAAATATTGTTTTTTTATTTATTTTATAATACCCCAGAAGGGTATTCTATAAAACTGAGAGTCGAAAAACTCTTGCTTACAAGTACGACAGTTTTTTAACGTTTCTTTAACACTTGTGTAGCTTTATTAATTTTCTTCATCTTATTTATCTGTTGTTTCCAATTTAAATTTTTATCCAAAATTACTGTAAACTCTGTAAACTTTGTTACTCTTGATAACTTTTTTTTTTTTCTATTTTTCAATATAATACCCATCTATTCAATTGAATATCTGTGAATTTAATTTAATAATAGTCATTGTTACTATATACTAACTTTTTTTCTCAAGTTTTTTATCTTAATGCTTTTGATTTTATTAAAAATGAAATTCTGCTTTTTTGTATTATTATAAAATCACATTTAGGTAGAAGATCAAAGGCGGCCCACTAAAATTTTGAACCCTCCAGACATTTCGAACCTTTAATTAGAGAAAGGGGTATTCTTCAAGGTTCAGTTCTGGGTCCTATTTCATGTTTTATTTACATATACAGCCTGACCTCTGCGTTGGACAGACCTCTACGTTATTAATGTCTTTGAGGATGGTCCCATTACACTGCACAACAAAAAATTATTTTTTGAATGTTTCCTACACTAAATTAGTCTATTTCTACTAATTTTGGGATGATAAAAACGAAAATAACATTGAAAAATTTTTATTAGCTCTGGTTTTTGAGATATACAGCACTTAATCTTAAAGAGTAGTTATACTATACGTGAAAAGTGAAAGTACAAAAAACAATATTGTTATGTTTCTTTTAGAATATTTTAAGTACAAAATTGATTAAAAAAAACATTATTCTTAGTGTTTTGAAAAATAAAAGAGGTTTGTACCACCAAATTTCAATTAAGTCAATCCGATGTATTGTAAGATCGCTGTCGTTTAGCTTGTCTTTTATAAAACACTTCTGGAGCATCCCTACACACAGACCAGCAGTAGTCTGCAAGCATTGCTTCATTCCAACGGCCCTGATATCTCTGTTCTATTAAGGCAATGTCTTGATGGAATCTTTCTCCATGTTCGTCACTCACAGCTCCACGGTTTTGTGGGAAGAAATTAAGATGAGAGTGAAGAAAATGAATTTTTAAGGACTTGTTGCATCCAAGTTGGAGGTAAGCTTGAAGAACCTCTTTAACCAATGCTGTGAAGTTATCATCTCTTTTGTTACATAAAAACCCGTGTACAACTCCCTTAAAGGCTTCCCAGGCTCTTTTTTCATTTCCTGTTAAAATCATGTCAAAAGCAGGATCATTTACGATTTCACGTATTTGAGGCCCAATAAAGATGCCTTCCTTGACTTTAGCATCACTCAACCTGGGAAACTTTGCTCTCAAGTACTTAAAAGCTTGTCCTTCCTGGTCCATCGCCTTCACAAAGTTTTTCATTAGTCCCAACTTAATATGTAATGGGGGAAGGAGAACATCCAAAATTCAAGCAGTCCATCAAACCATTAACATCAGAACAAACTACGAGGTTTTCTTTTTTCTCAAAAAAAAGAAGCAAATCTTTTTGACGCTGTCTGTACTGAGATATTTTCACATCATGTTTTAGAAGATTCCACTGTTGTAGTCTTGACCCTAACAGCTCAGCCTTTTCCTTAGACAAGCCATCTTGAAAACAAGAGCTAATTTATAATTTTTATGGTCATTTTCGATTTTAACATGTGGAAATACATTAAAATCAGCTAATTTCAACCCCGAAACAAAAACTTTGTTGTTCATTTTACTCTTTGCACACTTCACCAATAATTATTGGTGAAGTGTGCAAAGAGTAAAATTCAGTGAAGTCTTAGGAGAGAAGATAACAGAGGAAGACGCCACCCTCCGACAAATTAGCCTTGAAATGAATAGCTTTTAAAAAATAGGAAAGGACAGGATATGAAGATTTGAAAAAAAAAAAAAAATGTTTTTCTAGCTAGCTATACATATTTATACAATTTAAAAAAATTATTTTAGAGGGGTTGTCTAGAGTGAAGTTATGCAAATGAAATATTGAATATAAAGCCAACTTCGCTTTCAAATCCAAACTTTTTTTTAAAAAACAAAAGCTGAGCGCTTTTAAGACTCGAATATTCAGTCTCAAAAGAATATTGAATAATACTATACAAGAAATGCTAGGGAGTTTGAATAAAAAAGTCGTACTATCTCAGCGGGTACACGAACCCGGGTCTCCTACTTTTCGGGCAAGTATGCTGACCACTGCACCACCGAGGCTAGCCAGATAATCTCTTCTACTCCCCGCAATTTACTTCGAGTCTAAACCCCCAAGTAAGACGAATATGTCGTCTTATGCTCGAAGGAGCTAGCATTGTCGTCTATTTGTTAGACTCTCGTTTTTTCCCCTATATTTCTTTTTAAAATAATGATATTATTATTATTTTATGTGATATTTAATCCCACGTTAATTGTATACAAGAAATGCTAGGGAATAGAATATTTTAAAAAAACTTACCACCTCAGCAGGACACCCGGGTTCGAGTCCTGGCTAAGAAAGTAAGATTTTTTTATTCTATTCCCTTGCATTTCTTGTATAAAATTAACGTGGGATTAAATATCACAACTAAAATAAGTATTTTTAAGTAATCGAATAATACTATGTTTAGTCCATAGCTGGGACAAATTTAGGACTCATTCTTTTCTAGGACTTAAAGAAAAATTGAAGTTTTCTTGGTTCTGAAAATGAGCTTGTAAGTGAAGAAAGGTTTTGTTTTTGTTTTTAAATAAAACGTTAGTTTTAGAGCAAAATGGGCTGTATGTTTCCATACTATAGTATGAAGTTGCGTTTACCTATGGTTAAAATATGGGAGAGGCACTAAGATTGTTTAATTTTTACTCTTAGATGATTTTATTTGGGGTTCGGTCAAGGTAGAACCAAAAAACACAAATTTAAAAAATGTATTTTTTAATAAAGGATTGATTATCTGCCAACGTTTCGGCTTACATTGTAAACCATCTTCAGGGCTATCATGAAGATGAGAGAGGACGTCCTGTCCCTAAGTTCACATTTCTCATCTTCATGATAGCCCTAAAGATGGCTTACAATGTAAGCAGAAACGTCGGCAGATGTTTTTTGGATCTACCTTGACCGAACCCCAACTAAAATCATCTAAGAATAATATCTACTGTAAAAAAAACTCTCCTTTTTAATTTTTACTATTTCTTTTATAAATAATTTTTGTTTTACTTATTCATAATAATGTATATTTTTTGAGCCAGAAAAGTCCTTATGTAAAATTCACCTAAAGTTATTCAAGGGGACTCTGTTAGCCCCAGAATAAAGTTTATTTTTTTCTTCTTCTTAAGATTGACCTACTATTTACCTTTAAGGAATGAATAGTAAGGATATTCAAACAGCAGGATTCCTTCAAGATCACTGCGGAAGTGTCCACAGTTATATCACTTCTTTGTCCTAGTGAGGATAGAGTGCTGTGATATCAAGAATTCGCCTATCTCACCATTTGCTGACCTGCACTCAGTGTGCCAACAGGAATCATGATAGATTTTTCATCAAATATGAATAAACTTCCAGTCATATGTGGTCAGTAAGAAGTGGAGGGAGCACGATTGTTTTACTTCAAAAAGTATATCTACACCAATGTACGCCATCAGCAAAAGTCGTATATGATAAATAAGGAAGGATGGGCGTCCAGGAATTATCAATCCTCTTTTGGTAGGTCCTTAGACCAGCACCAGGTACTGGCCTTCCTGTTTAAGCCCATTAAAAAGCCATAATCAATAGAACAAATAATTTAAGACTAATCACACCTTATTCAATTAGAGAAAAAAATTTTAAGCATCTCAGTGAAATTTTCAATAAATCAATCATATAAAATTAGTTTGTGGTATTACTATACTTTTATTTAATATGATCACAAAATAAAAATAAGTTTTAATGTGACACAAAATATTTTTAACAAATTTGAATTAATAAATATTTCATTTCAAATTTCGCGAAGCAGAAAGTTAATATGCCGAAATAACACAGGGAATCCTTTCGCGTCTCTCAGATAAATAAAAGCTCACTCAAGGCCAGGGATTTTTAAATGGGGTGGTCACCCCATAATATTTAATTCGATAACTACAACACCTATTAAGTTTATGGTTAAGAATAAGTATTACGATATTGAAATTTTTGAAATATTTTATTGGCTGAAGAAGTTTTGTTGTTTATAAAAAATTATTAATAGTATATNCATATATAGACTTTTGTCTCCTATATCAACAATAAATCAAATTATTTTTTAAAGAAGAGTTCTTCAGAGAAAGTCATATATAGACTTTTGTCTCTTATATCAACAATAAATAAAATGATTTTCTAGAGAAGGGTTCTTCAGAGAAAGTCATATATAGACTTTTGTCTCCTATATCAACAATAAATCAAATTATTTTTTAAAGAAGAGTTCTTCAGAGAAAGTCATATATAGACTTTTGTCTCTTATATCAACAATAAATAAAATGATTTTCTAGAGAAGGGTTCTTCAGAGAAAGTCATATATAGACTTTTGTCTCCTATATCAACAATAAATCAAATTATTTTTTAAAGAAGAGTTCTTCAGAGAAAGTCATATATAGACTTTTGTCTCTTATATCAACAATAAATAAAATGATTTTCTAGAGAAGGGTTCTTCAGAGAAAGTCATATATAGACTTTTGTCTCCTATATCAACAATAAATCAAATTATTTTTTAAAGAAGAGTTCTTCAGAGAAAGTCATATATAGACTTTTGTCTCTTATATCAACAATAAATAAAATGATTTTCTAGAGAAGGGTTCTTCAGAGAAAGTCATATATAGACTTTTGTCTCCTATATCAACAATAAATCAAATTATTTTTTAAAGAAGAGTTCTTCAGAGAAAGTCATATATAGACTTTTGTCTCTTATATCAACAATAAATAAAATGATTTTCTAGAGAAGGGTTCTTCAGAGAAAGTCATATATAGACTTTTGTCTCCTATATCAACAATAAATCAAATTATTTTTTAAAGAAGAGTTCTTCAGAGAAAGTCATATATAGACTTTTGTCTCTTATATCAACAATAAATAAAATGATTCTCTAGAGAAGGGTTCTTCAGAGAAAGTCATATATAGGCTTTTGACTCTTATATCAACAATAAGTAAAATTATTTTCTAATGAAGAGTTCTTCAGAGAAAGTCATACATAGACTTTTGACTATTAAATCAACAATAAATAAAATTATTTTCAGGAGAAGAGTTCTTAAGAGAAAGTCATATAATAGATTTTTGTCTCTTATATCAACCATAAATAAAATGATTTTCTTAAGAAGAGTTCTTCACAGAAAGTCATATAAAAACTTCGTCCTTTTCATCTGCCATAAATGCAATGAACAAAACTGTAGAGCTTTTGACTTTTCTTTTGTTTGTGTTGTCAGCCATTAATAACATTAATGCATATAGAAGAGTATTGTAGAAGTAGCTATATGTATATACACATGTATGTATTTTAGGCTTTTTATTAGTTATTGAAACAAAAGGAAATGATTGGTTGCTTCAGATAATTTATAAGTACATAATTCTTTATTTTTCTTATTTACTAATGAGGTAATATTTATAATTCTTCATTTCATTTATAAATAAAATTAGTTGGAGAAGTTTTGTCAGAACAAACGGCTTACTTCCGCGGCGGAAACTCCATTTTTCCTGTACTTCTTATTGAAATATATATGTAAACATGAAGGATAAGTATTTACTCACGGACATCTGTTGTGGCTGGAGAGGCTGGGCAGTGATGCCCTAGCCACTGTCAACACTTCACTAATGGTGCCGCGCCCGGCTAGCCCGTGATCAGCTGTAGAGTGATAAGGGTTGATAACCCCTGTTGATAGGAGCAGTCTGCCTGGCGTCCTCTCCCCCGCCTGCAGCGATCCTGGCTACTTGCAATCGAAGTCCAAGGATGGGAATGTCACTGGCTCTTGTTGGACGCAGACTTACCAAGTTTCCGCAGGACATTCCCTCAAAGACATCGAGAGCTGTTTACGTTAACCACAGTTGTCCTTCTAGTAGACCCCTCTAGTTGACGTAACTACCGCGATAAGTATTTCAATATTTCTTAACTGTTCATGGCGATTAAGATGAATTTAAATTGTTTCAATGTTAAAATTTTTTTTGTGGTATTTAGTCCCACGTAAATTTTAATAATTTTTAGTGCAAGGGAACAGAATAGAAAAATCTAACTGTCCCAGGCAGGACTCGAACCTGGATCTCCTGTTATCCGGGCCGGTGCATTTACCAATTACGCTACCGAGACAAGTCTGATAAGTTATTAAATTCCCCGCACTAGAGTCGAGAGTCTAACCTCCGAGGTAGAAGAATATATCGTCTTATGCTCGGGAGGAGCTGGCATTGTCAAGCTGTTTAAATTACTCTCGTTATTTACTTTTTTTTTTTTTTTTAATTTTAATTTTATAAATAGTATTTTTTTGCGGTATTTTATCCCACGTAAATTTTAATATTTTTTAGTGCAAGGGTACAGAATAAAAAATCTAAATGTCAGCACCTCCGAGCATAAGACGATATATTCGTCGGCCTCAGAGGTTAGACTCTCGACACTAGTGCGGGGAATTTAATAACTTATCAGGTTTGTCTCGGTAGCATAAGTGGTAAATGCACCGGCCCGGATAGCAGGAGATCCAGGTTCGAGCCCTGGCTGAGACAGTTAGACTTTTTATTCTGTTCCCTTGCACTAAAAATTATTAAATTGTTTCAGTATTGATGTATTGAGGATATATATATTCTCTCTAGTAGAGCTCCAGGCTCATAGCTATGAGCCTCTCTTCAATCCTCACTGACGAAGGGCGAGAAGTCTTCCCCGAAAATTTTACCCGTTGTAATTTCCTCCTTTTTGTGTGTTCAATATACTTTTTCTCCAACCAGTTCTTATTTATTATAAATATCGCAGCCGTGAATGTTTCATGTTATACATATATTCATGATGAATTCTCCATTCTCCATTCTGCCCTATCACACGATGTTCGAAAGCTTGGCACCTAAAAACTCCAAGAAACGGTTGAACCCGGAAGAAGTTTGGTAAATATATACCAATTTTGTTTTAAAATATTTTTTTTAACGTGAAAAAANCCTAAATATTACATAAAATATATTTAGTTATATACTATATAAATGAGTCACCATTGACTCACCAAGACTGAGGAGTTAATGGTTACTTGGCATGTTGCAATTGAATATGCAGCCTCCAGAAACTGTGCGATTCCTCCAATAAAAATACGGTGTTTCACAGGAATTTTGTTTCCAAGCGGGTACGATGAGTCTCCTTCAAAAAGAATTTGTCTGGAACAATTACTGATATTTTTCCCGGAAAAAAAATGGTATGAAGTGCAGTGAAGATATTATTCAAGATGTGCCTTTTGAGGAATCAATGATAACGTATCAAAGAAAGCACTGCTTGAAAGGGAAGATACTTTAGTCATGTTTTATTTTTTTTTTTTAAAGAGTTTAATTAAAAATTGCTAATAGAAACCACTCTCTAACTAAGATGAGGCAGGACCTAACTCCTCAAAAACATAGCAAAAAAACTTGCATTTAGATAATTTATGTACAAAACTGCCTTTCCTGTCTTATTTTTGTGGCCATGGATACCTTGACGAAACAAGAACACTGAGAGAAAATCATCATATTCCCTGAAGATGTTACCACCCTAAAAGAAAGGTATGATGGAAGGAGGAAGAAAAATTGCGAGGCAGCGATTATGGGATAACATGGAGTTATTTTTTATGAATAAAGAGGTAATTTGGTCGCAACGATAGCGTAAAATAATTAAATAGTGCACCCCATGAAGCAAGTGAGCATTATTATTATTATTCCATTATGTAAGTAATTATGCAATTCCTCGGTCATTTATTCTTGACCAATGCAATAAAGGCAAGTAGGGACAGGCATTCTTGACCAATAAATATTGTTTTCGTTGTGGTATTTAATCCCACATAAATTTTAAACAATAAATGCAAGGGAATAGAATTAAAAATTTATCTGTCTTAGCCAGGGCTGAGAGACAGATTTTAGTAGACTCGCGGTACGAGTGCAGGGAATTTTATGAGTTATCTGGATGATGTAACTGGTTAACGCGCTTGCCCGGATAGCAGGAGATCCAGATTCGGGTTCTGGCTGAGACATTTAGATATTTTTAATTCTATTCTCTTGCATTAATTGTTTATTTTAAACCAACATGTAAAATTTTAAACGGAAGAATAGAAGAAATCACAAGTATTTATTACTTGGCTAATTGGTGTTGACAAATAATCCTGGGTATTGTACAAAAACTCGTCCAGAAGGATTAATTAAAATACAGCAGAGGGAAGAAGTATTGCCGCAAATGGAGTCCCGACAGGCGTTAGCCTTGTAAAAATTCCGTCACACAGGAGCTGTGTTCACTTAGCAGATTTCTTATGTTCCATTAAAGATAAAAAAAAAAAAAAAAAAAAAAAAAAGATTAAAAGAGGAATTTAATTTACTAACCGGAGAAAACTTAAAAGGTATGACCTAAAAGCTTTCTTCAAAACTGACCGGGAAGGAATAGTGTGGGATACGCTCACCCATCTTAGTTACATTCGTAAATATCTTCCATAATAAACGTTTTTTTATAAAATGCTATAGAATAAAAACGCTCTAATATTTGAATTTATCAATTCTAATTTACAGAACACATTAGATTTTACGCCTATTATATTCTGCAAAAATATTTATGGCGCAAATAACGAGATATTACTGTTATAATTTTTTATCCCACGCTATACCCTTCCTTTTACTCAATCGACTACAACAAAAATTAATCCCTTCAAGAATTGGAATAAAAATCCTAAATACTTATTTTCATAATAATATTTCCATTAGTATTAAGAACGAAGATCTTAAGATTTTATATTTTGATCTCCTTCTATACAATCCACTACACCTCGACCGATTTCTGTCATTAACGAATTCGCCCTAGGTTTGCAAAAATAAGTTTGAATACCGAATTTGGTTTCATTATTTGAATAATTTCAGATGCTATAGAGATAGTTATACAAATAAATATACATATATTTTTTAGCGAATAAGATTTTTAGTTTCTCCAATGTACAATCGGTGAAGATCCAATTAAATTTTTCAAATTTCACTTCTTGGGAAAACATGAATAGTTTGTGTTAAAAATTATTAAATAAAAAATTTGTAATTTAAAATAGCTTCATATTCTATCAAGCTAGCAAAGAATAAATGACATTTTGTAACTATTATACCTTCTATTGTCCGTCTTCATTGGTTTCTGCAAACCATCTTCTGTTGGCGAGCGCTTTCGGACATTGTTCATCCTCGTCGCCGAATACATGCGTTCACTGTCGCTGTCTGTATTCACTCAAGTTGAATTCACTCAGACAGTGACAGTGAACACATGTATTCGGCCA
>JHQO02133160.1:0-11998 GCA_000696205.2 Oncopeltus fasciatus | reverse complement strand
TAATAATAAACACCAATGGCCATTAGATTGAGTACATAAAGTGGTCTTTCCTGCCATAAAAATGGTGTAAAATATTTCTTCTTCATATTATAGCTCGAATACTCCTAATATTGATTATTTAACTAATAGCACGGAGAACAACTAAACATATATGCAGCATAACGCGACTTATTTACACAATATTTATAAACAATTTGTGACTGATAGTCTGAAAAAGTTTATAGATTGTTTCATTAAAAAAATCAGTATTAGACATTTATAATTTGATACAGAAACTTTTAGATCTGAATGATTATAAATTTATGTCATTTCTAAAAAGCAGGATACCGAAGGAAATTATCTATCATAATAGGTACCCTACTGAATTTACGGTAAATGTTAAGTAGTGAGACTATCTTTAACTGAACTGTTATCTAAGTTACAGTAAACCTCGGGTCGGTTAAATAAAAGCAAAGAGCTTACAAGAATATTAGGAATTAAATTATTAAATTGAAGTATTCATCACAATGATCAGGAATCAAGAATTTCAAATGTGAAGAAGAATGTGTAAATTGCGTTTACATTACTATATTTTAATGGGTTTTATAAACTGATAAAATAAACAAATTCTGAAAAAAAATTTTCCCAGAAGCAAGAATTTATATACAAAAAAAATTTTCCCTAAATTCATTTCTAGTAATATGACTATGGAAATACTTATTTATAAAAGTAGGATAAAAATTAACCTTTTCTCGTCAATAAAAATTTTTAAATCAATTGAAATTTATTTCTAATTTAATTTAATGTTTTAGATCATATAAAGAGTCCAGCAGTAAGTATTCTTCACTAGAAACCCTACAGACGAGCTACACTTACCTGAATATGTAAGCAACAGGTCCTGTAGAAACCATGAGAACACAACATGAAGCACAAATAAAAATCACCACAAAAAAAATTAAATTAAAATAAAGGATTAAAAAAAAAATTAAATAAATAGTACTCGCAAGAGATGTACTTAATAAAAAAATTAACTGCTCAAGTTACCACAAATTTATTCTTAAAATTGAGAGTCATACCTATTGCTTTAATTGCATATACTTGCATTTTATCCACAGATTACTTGGCAAAAAATAAAATATAATGCATGTGGACAACGAGCGACAAAAAGTAGTGTTGGGGTTCCAAGATAAATCAGGTAGTTAGAGGCTTTAGGAGGAAAGAAGAAAAGGGTAAATGTAGCCAATAGGCGATAAACAGTTGGCTTCTGGGAGCATAGAGAATCTGGTAGATAGAGTTCGATGGACTTCAGGACGTAGAAGCACATGTACATATGTAGTCAAAAAGGTGACAGACATTTGAGCTGCGAGTGCTAACAGAGTCTGGTAGATGAAGAGCAGTGGACTTTAGGAGGAAGGAACAAGTGGATATATGTAGCCAAAAGGCGATAGATAGTTTGCTTGCGGGAGCAGAGCGAATGAGGTAGATGAAGTTCGATGAGGAAGTTCAGGAGGAAGAATCACATGTACAAATGTAGCCAAACGGCGATAGACAGTTGGCTTTTGGGAGCAGAGAGGTTTAGGGAAAAGCATATCTGAAGGGAAGAGGCAACAGATAGTTAATGCAGTGGGAAATAGATGCAACAATGGACTTTTGTTGCGAAAAGTATTGCGAGTGAAGCAAGAGGTATCTTGAGCAGTCCGAAGGAGCATGCCTTGTACGTACCAGTGAGGTAGGTCTTGATCCTCTCTTCAGGCTGGTACAGCTGATGGTCAGGGCGTAGAAGAAGCTTTCCTCGACCGTCCTGTCTGGGCGATTCCTGCCTCGGGTACTCACCATAGTACCTGTCTGTAGCGTTCGCAGGAGAGCTCCCTTGGTAGTTGGTGTAGTAACCAGGATAGCCTGTAAACCCCACTCACACACTACACTACTATGCACTGCCTCCTCAAACATGCTAGCCACTATACCTTGCATCCTGTTCTTCTCTTTATTTATGAGTTATTTGAATAAATATAAACTATCGTCTGCTGAACTCGCCCCTATAAAGCTGCTTACTTTTGACAAAAAACGAAACAGTTATTTCAATAATAATAGTTAGGACAATTATACATGATTAACATAATCCCATTTTTCATTAAATTGAATTAGGTTCAATACATTTCAATTACATTTAATTGAATTGACTCCATTAGACCACGATTAATTTATGGCCAATATAAGATGTACATAAAACACACAAACAAGACAACAAATAACTAAGGGTAAAATAACTGGAAAATTAAAACAAATTAAAAGCAGGGCATACACAACTTTTGGAAACTAGCAAAGTGCTAGAAACTTATTAAAAAAAAATGCACCTAAAATAAGAAAGTAAAATATCAACAGAACAGAAAAAATGTAACTAGGAAACATTGATAAAGTGATAAAAATTGACAAATGGAAATGACATCAAATATTTGTCGTGTCACTGCAACAAGTTGGCACCATTCTAATAACCGCAATAAACTTCCACGAACAATTATATTCCAGGAATATTTTTATACATTAAATAAATATGGTCACCAACTTGGTCCAGCCACTCAATAATGTGATATTTAAAAACAAACGTAACAACAGTAAGCAGTTATTAACTTATAAGAGAGAATTAAGAAGTTTAAACAGTAATGGAGTTAATAGAAATAACACAGAAAAGCGAAATAGAAATGAATTATCAAAGATTTGTACACACATATGTTTGAATCTGTAAATACCTAAGTCCTAGTAGAGCCAAAAATGTGTCTGATCGCTACCACTGCACTATCGAGCGCAGGGAGATGAGCCTGATAGTTGCATCTGCCAGATGTAAGAAAGCCATTCGCCATGGGTAAATGACATCTGACTAGAGGCCAACACAACACTATACCTACAGGTCGGGAAGGGAATATTTCCATTTTAGGAGCAGAATCATCTACGGGAACTCTACTGGGAGTCTCTACTACTGCCATAAAGGCTGAGGAAAAATGACACAGAATTCCTGGACTTTTCAGGAATATGTATCCATCCCAGAGGACAAAGGACCAATAGGTCTCCATTCTCTAGAGCACTCTAGAGTAGCAGATTTAGTGTAGAGGAATAGTCCTATAAGGAACTGCAGAAGACTCGTGTGGGAGCTACAAGAGGACAGAGTTGATCTTCGGGAAGCAGCACTCGAAGGAGAAAGAACGAACAGGACAGACGTTTGGGTCAGAAGACGGTTCATTAGTGCCGAATTCATCAACAGTAAAGAGGTGTGGGATTAATTTACTCAATAATATATTTTTGGCAAGAAATTTACATTGGGAAAACAGCATACTAGCCAGCTCTTGAAAAAATGCTGAATTGAATTGAAAAACATATTTTTCTTTAAACTAAGAAATCAGAGAGTCAAGGGTATTCGAATCTGCAGCTCAAAAAATGTCAAATGTAGTAAATTATTAGAAACAGAAAGTTCTTTGTCTTAATAATATAACATTTAAGTATTTGTATGTATATTACATTGTGTATAACAAGAATTTTTTATTTATCTACTTGCTACTCATAATTTCAAGGCAACAGAATGCAAGATGAAAGATAGTGGTTTAAGCATTCAATATGTATAATTGCAAAAAAATTATAAAATAAAATCATTCACTTCTACAAAAAAAAAAAATAAATAAACCTTAAGATACAGTGCACTATTATTTAAAAAACATAGAATACAAAAAAGTAAATAAAAATGAACAAATAAAAATAAGTGCAAAATTATTAGTTTATATGTGAGCTGTAAAGAAGGTTAAAAAATTGTGTGGCAAGAATGACTGCAAGATTATTAATTGATGAAGGGACCAAAAAAAAAAAAATTAACAGATGAAATTTTTTGTCATCTATAAATAGCAATGGAGGACAGAGTTCTAGGAGAATATGAGGTAGTTTTATAGAAATTCAGAGAGAGATTCTTCTATAAAAAATCAAGTTTGTCAGTTTGAAATGCAGTGAAGAGCATTACATAACCTAAGCATGCAAGAACAACACAATCAGGTAGGTTTTACAAAAGAAAAACAAAAGGCTTCATGCTTCGCTACTTACTGCCAGCAATGAGCTCAGAACGCATTTGGAATTTGAATGGTTGTTGTGAAAAAGTTATTATAATTAAACCTTAATATAAATTAATAATTTATATATTATAAAAAAAATTTGATACCCCAAGACCTTTTTCTTATCAGAGAGGTGTGTGAGTAAATACGGTTTAAAATCTTAGTACTGATGAGATTGAAATGAAAATAGTACTTAATGTAACAGATAAAATGTTTTTCCTGTGATATTCATAAATAATAAGTTCTGTGATATACCAAAAAGACAAAATAGTTGAATTAAAACAGGTTTTGCAATTGAAACACAAGATAACTCCTATTAAATCCTTGATAGGTAAACAAAAGGTAAAATATAAGTACTTCCACATTTTTACTATGTGTAAATTTTATTTTTAAAGCACGAATATTACTTCTTTCTAAATCTTATAGTTGGTAATATGGTTAATAGAGAGAAGGTTGCCGCCAGTAAGGCCCCCGAAACACTCACTATCATGGTAACATGGTTATTTATGGACTCAACATGATATGTTAAGAAAACGTGAGGAGAGGCAGGCATCCATGAGAGATGCCAGCGTCTCTTCTTGCTACTCTACAAAGTTATCTCTAAGCTACGGAAACTTTTTCTATATCTTAGTGTTATCACATTTAAAGGCTATGACTATGCTATAGACTAGATTAAAATATTAAAACACATATGATAAGTATATTTAAATAAGATATAGACTATAAACTACAAAATGATAAAAATCAGCAACTGGCTTTTAGGCAATGGGAGGGAGAGAGGTTGTTCAAATTTGTTTTGCAAGTTCAACCACACTCAGACTATTACTATCACTAGCTGCTAACACTCTTACCTACAATCCTCTTTACTATCAATAATAAACAAAATAATAATTATTAATAAAACACATTTTTAGCAGAAGACTAAGCTATAGTAAGACATTTGTGTAGCTACAAAGTGTCCTGCATGTATCATATCAGATATTTCAAGTTCGTTCTTTCACATCACTCAGATATAACACAAATACATGGACACTTTCTATTTTAACAATTTAAACAAACAAAAGTAAATCAAAATACATAAGTTGTTAGTCTGACTACATGTTATAAATACTCTGTTGTATTCGTTTAAGCTATATATCCACACTACATATTATCACTATTGATTGATCATCCTGCATAAATAAATAAAAATCCTCAAAAAAGTAGATATTCAAAAGAAAAAATAAACAAATAAAGAGGAAAAAATCTATCCGAAAACACAAACTCATTCTAACTTTTGGAGACGAGTGGAGCAGGGGTCCTGGAGCTCCTGGAGATCCTGGAGGAGTCATCGGTCTCCATCCCTCTTCGTCACCTCGCCCTCTTCGTCTTCCTTCGCTTTTCCCTTGTTTCTTTCCTGTCTTTTCCCTTTAGTAGGGGTTTAGTTGTCACACAGCCACTACATTTTTTTCCTCTTCCTTTTTATAAACTTTTTTTTTTTTATACTTCTAAACTGTTTCCTTTTTCAGGAGAATCGGAAATGATTAAGAGGAAGAAGAGATAAAAATAAAAAAAGTAAAGAAGACTAATGAAAATATTTAAAAAAATAAAAAATAAAATAAAACACATTGGTTTGAGAGAAAGTGAGTGTGAGAATTGATCTGAAATCAAATGAAAAGCAGATTCTGATGAAACATGTGTATTCTTTGATAAATATTTATACAGGTGTAGCTGGAGAGTATACACAGAGAGATATGTATTGTGGCTGAATGCGCCAGCAATAGTTACACACAGTACTTGAGGTCCTCAACAAGCAGGACATACACCCAGCCAAGGACAGAAAACCACCATTTCCCAGATCCTGGCACAGAATAAATGGAATCCTCCCTCTTCTAAAGAAAAGGCTTCAGTTCAGTTTGGTGTGCATTTTGAATAAATTGAGGAAAACAGATATTCATCATTCTGTTAATGAAATTCAGGAATGTATAAAATGTCTTCTTGAACATTTGATATAATTGTACTAAAATAATTCACAAATTAGTAAATTAGTAATGTGCTCATTAACATAATTAAGGCTTATTATAAAACATTGCAATAATTAATTGAATAATTCAAAATTAGGTTTTTTAACTAATTCTAATAATTAAAACAATAGAAACCATAAAACATGTATACAATTTAGCTTAAAAATGTAAACATATATAATAATTTTTATAATTAGTTCTTAAAAAAAAAAAGAAAAATTCACATATCATAGTTATGTTTTAAATTTTGTTTACTAACAAAAGGAAAAATACTTTGAGAATCAAAAATCTGAGTTCGATGATAACATGAATAACATAAATTCCTCTTTGAGCACATTACCGTACTTATCCAGTTAATGATAAAACTTGCTAATAAGGCAACTGCAGACTAATTACACTTTGAAATTTTGAATTAAATCAATATTAACTCTTAAATAGCCACACGATAATGGAGACCAAATAAAATATCCGAAGGTTTTGATAACATAGAAATATCAACTGTGGACCTTTGGATCTGAGAAACCATAGTGTGCATTATTTTCGCTGAGAGGAAAAGTTTTACTACAATCTAGTGTAGATAGGACTAGATGCGAACAGCTGGGTGTATGTCGAGTCGCCGAGGACAGGAGAGAGAAGGACGGGGTACGTTTGTACAACAAGTTACACATCAAACACTCACACACCAATCGTACGGAATGCTAGCAGGAGCCTCCCTCCGGTTTCCTCAGCTGCCCTAGTTCAGGCTCAGGATGGAGGAAATATAATCAAAATTAAAGTCCAGGAGAGCTACGAGGCCAAATGTCGAAACAAAGAGAAACAAGGATTTACAAGATGAGAAAGGACTATGTTATTTTTAAAATTAAGACGCCTAACTGAAGTGGTTGACATGGAGGGGTGAACTAAATCATATCACAACCCCTCTCCTAATTTGATGAATAGTGTTAAAGAATTGTTTAATAGTTTTGCCCAAAAGTTTCTTATGATTCACTCAATGATTTCTTTGAGCTCATAAAATATTAACAATATAACAACAAGCTTAATTTGCTTACCATTTGAGCAGTTAATTTTACAAAAGAATATCACAGAAAAAACAATAAATTTGTCCAGGAATCCGTCTAGAACTTCAGACAACGGCATCAGCTCAGTGATTGGATGGATTAAGTAAACATTACCTGGGCACGACAGAAGCTTAAGAAGTACAAAATGCCTTACAAATGTTGTATAAATTCGAAATTCTCCTGAGGTCCAGGCAGTCATTTGTATTGCCAAGTATTGCTTTTCTTAGCAACTAAGGAATAACAGGTAATATTGTATAAAAAATAAGTGCCTTGTTTTTTACCCACTCAAATTTATTATTATAAAAATAGAATTAGAGAAGCGTACCGGTTTGTGAAAAACGTCAACGCCATAACTCACAACATACTAAAAGTAGTAAATTCAAAATTCTTCACTCAACTTGTTCAATAACTCCATAAATATTATTTACAACTTAACGCTTAAAAACTGCCATTACATTTATTCATTAGTGTACTAATTCAGAAGATACCGTTGCCTGGCGTCAGAGCGGACCTGAACATAAGTAATGTTATTTATTATTAGGACTAAAAGAAAAATAAATAAATAAGCAACACAAGGAAGGTTTTTGTTTCTTTGCAAACCATGAAGTGCACAAGCAGTCATCTTACACAAAAGTAATATCAAAACTATAAACTTTACAATATATTCATTTCATATATATACAAAACGAATAAGTAGTGTTGCACATTGTTCTTACATAAAAAAAAAATATTTTTTATGTAATAATGGACAATAGTATAAATGTATAGGCACACGTAGCTTGAATGGTATGATTCTTTTCTGTAATTTCTTACACTGACTGGGGAACTATAAGACACCTAAAGCCCTCATTGTTATCTCCCTAATTATTTCAACTCGAATGTATCCTACTATATCTAATTACTCTAGCAATTTTATTTCCCTACAAAGAACGACATACTGATAGAATATTCATATTAAAGGAATTATTTATCATTTATCGATAGCCTACAGTACTTACTAGTATATTGTTATAACCTAAGTATCTAGCATCATAGTTCAAGGTTCAAACAAAAGCATTTTCTCGATTATTATAAATATAGCGTATATTCCATTTATTATAATTCAAATTGAAGCAATGCCAGGAATAAAAGTCTATGACCATTTATTAAGCAGTTTGGATTTTATTCATTCTAAAAGTTGTGTCATCATTCGTTATAATTCAGTTAGAAAACATACATTTAAACTAAAAAAAAACAAACAATGTTGTAGTGTATTAAAGGTTAGCTTTGATTAGCAATGAATATTAGTCAATGATGAGTGTTTACAAATTAGTAGGGGTTTACCAATTTGTTAAGTAGCTACCGAAAAAAAAAAATGCACAAAAAGCCATAGATGCAAAGCGGTAACCACTTCCACCACAGTTGTGCAAGAATCTTGTAAGAAGCCATTGTTTAAGTTAAGCCAAACTTTTATCGAGGGAATGCTTCAATTCTCTATGTTGGCGATTAGACTTTCAAAAAGGTGAGACTTTTAATGGCCCTTCACTTGAAGATTTACCAATAAAATAAACATACTAAATAGTAAGAATTATTCTCAAATTCACAGAAGAGTTAACATAGCTCACAGTGGTAAATTACAGAATTAAATTAAGAGAAAGAACAAAATAAAAATATAAGACAATTTAAAAAAAAAAAGAATTATGGCTTTAAATTTAGTCGAAATGGTAGTAAAATATCTTGCATAAAAACAGTTTCATTTCGTATATTTTTATTATTGATGATAAATAAAACAACATTTATAATTGAAATTTAAAATTTTTGTAGCATATAATGATTTAATAATCTGGTATTCATGAATGTCTACATGGCCAACATCTCACCTAAATCTACGAAGAATATCTAGAGAGTTTTATTTTCCCGATATCTAACTACCAGCTGAATTACTTATTAATCAATCTGCCTTTGGTAATCATAGAGGTAATGAAGCAGCGTCGTTGTTCTGGTTAGTAATATTAGTTAAGAGGGTTAGCTAGTAGAGCGAAAAAGAGGGTTCTGGAGAAGGGGTTGGGGTGTACCGGCCTACAGATGGAGGGGGTGTATTGGCAGAGACTCTAGGGGTGGGAGGGGGTGGTAGACGAGGGCCAGCGAGTGCTGATTACCTGCGGGGTAGGGGAGCCCGAAGCTAGGGTAGCCGCTGTAGCCCCGACCTGCGGCGTAGGCCGCGTAGGCCGCTGCCGGGAAACCTGCAAACAGACATCACAACATTAGTCCAGAGTACACGCTACATAGCACAAATACATTAACATGAATTATATATTTGGAGAATACATGAGGAAGAATGCAAGTCATCAGCCAATCAGTCTCGGGGAGTGTTCACTTGTTCCCCTCAACATTGATATTCTTTTGCGATTATTAAAGCAATGTCAAGCTTTTATCTGATGTAAGCGACGAAGAAACTTGTTTTGGGCTTTAGAGATGTCTTACAAGTTTCTGGAGTCGCTTACGTCAGATTCAGCTGAGCGAAACTCGTTCGCAGCTGCGCCAGGCAGAAGAATAGAGGCATTGTGCCGACAAATGGATATGTGGCCAACACTAGTGTTATCCATTTTCACTTATCAACTTTCTCGCACTAATCTTGTTGAATTACCCCTAAAAGATTAACTAATATTATTCAGAAGTTCGCAATATGAAGTATATTTTTTTGTGGAATATTCTGGGAAAGCAGCTTACTCTTCTGCTGACTTCAGTACAACAATAATTCAATAAAAATTAAACAAAAAAGTTATTATTCAATTAAACGAAAGAAAATAAGATAAATTTCAGTCAAAGGTATATGAAGTGGTGAAAGGAACACTCTTATTGGAGTTTTACCCTTTGAGATTCAGCCTACTCCACAATATATTATTGGAATAAAGACATTATCACCACATGTCCAATATGTAATTATCATCACTTTTAGGTAATTATATATTGGACAAGTGCTGATAGTATCATTAATACTATTAATACATTGTGGAGTAGCCTGCATTATTTATAATTATTATTCATAAAGTATTAAATCTACAAAAATAAAGTGTTGACTGCGGGAAGAAAAGAATGATGAGATAATTAGGATTCGGTCTAGAATTCTTCAAAACTTTTAAACGTGTACATTAATAATTCGTCGACTTTTCAGTAAGCATTAAAAGCTATCTTCAAGGCTGTTAACAAATATTATTATGTCATATGAATAGATAAGAAATAGGACAGCCAATAATAAAAAAATATAATAATTGACAGGAAAACATATAAATTAGGAGTACGTGAGTAAGTGTTTTAGAACATGAAGAGAACTTTATATATATTAGAGGCTGATGACCATAGATGTTTAGCGCCTTAAAACTACAAAAAAAAATAAATGTATATGTATCTCAAATCCACCTATCTCATGAAGTCGAGAGGGGGATCGGCGTAATAAAGATATGTGGATGGAAAATAAAGAATAGAGTATAAGAGTGAAGGGTGTATAGAAGAAGATTGTGAAGTTCTAGGGATAGTGTGGCTTACTGAAGGGAATACAGATAAGGAAGGATAGGCCTTAGACTTAAGAGGACGGAGACAATTCATTTAGGACAGAATCTTAAAATTTTAAGAAGTTAGAAAAAGTGGAGAAATTTCCACCAATAATAAATAATACTTATTTTGGAGACAACTTTTTTTTATCGTCAAATTTGACCGAGCCAAAAATACCAAGTTAATAATTTTAAATTTAGATTTTTGTCACATTAGATCTACTCAAGACCACAATAATACAGAAGTGGGGTAATCTTTAAAATTGTTAAGAAAAAAAGAGCTCTCGGGTCTGAAAAAGCTGAGATTGCTGAAATTTGACAGTCAATGAAATAAAACTGCTTAACTGAGTAGTTTTTCTTGAAAGTAACTTTGTAAAGTTATTTATTTAATATTGCCTATTAATGAATCAGAGTTCAAAGTTAAACTCTATACTTATGGTTATTCTCAGCTAAAAGATAATCTAATTTACTATAAATAAGGAGTGGAAAATAAATGTGAAAACTCTAATAAATATTCTGTCTAATAATAATAGGTAATATAATTATTCACTAACAATAAAGCGTAAAATACTGCCACTTTGATTTGTTTTTAAAAATGTTTTAAACTGATTTAATAAATTAGAATTACCCAATCGTCCTTTTGGTAAACTGGGGCCAAGTTATATTTATTAAAAGGTTATCAAAATTAAAATATTAAGCTTCGCACGATAATTTTTATATCTGAGCGCTTTCGACGTTATGTATCACATCCTTAGAGCTCAGGAATCTAATAAATAACAAGATATTATACGTACATAGATTAAAGAAAATTAACAACAAATAAAACTGAAATATTAAATTTAAAAACAAAATTTGATTATATTTATGATGCAGAGCGAGAAAGATTATTTATACTAAAAATGTATATACAGAAAATTCTAAGTAATAAAATAATCACATTTTCTTCATATAAGGTCAAACCATGAATATTTAAGTCAAAATGTATCAATATTTACAAGTTAATATGCATGTATTCTTTAATTTAGAGTGTTTATATACAGTCAACATTCTTCTCTCAATTTATCTTTCTACTCTCCCTACTTACAATTGCTGTCCCTATTTCGACACTAAATATATTTTTAATAAATATAGTGTTATAAGATGATAATCAAAATGATATTTATACATTTTGACTTACCATTTTCATGGTTTGACCTTCTATGGTCAATGAAGTAAATACCATCATATGAAGTATTTATGATAATTACATAACATTTAATTTGATATACACTTTTAGTATAAATAATCTTCTAATTTGTGCAATATAAATATAATCCTTTGTTTTATTATTTCAATTTTAT
>JHQO02133076.1:0-12078 GCA_000696205.2 Oncopeltus fasciatus | reverse complement strand
GTGTCTGTATAAGTATGTTTATATACAGAGTATGAATATATGATTGTGTATATATGTTTTGTTCGCATGATTTTTTGAATTTCGAGTATATAAAAGTGCTTTGTTTGTTTATGTAACTTTTTTCATCCAAATTGATACATTCTTATTTACATTATTAACCATACATAGCTTATTTTTGTCATATATTTTTGGCAATTTTTTTGAAAACTATTTTTTTTCTTAAATTCTCCTCATTCACATTAAAGTAATATTACTTTCATACTCTTAAAAAAATCCAATCAGGATATATTTTGTTTATATGAGTACATCTCAAAGGTTAAAGCTTTCTTGGACGTAATACCAGGTTTTGATAGTAATTATGAAATAGAAACGTGGCTGTTCTTAATTAGTAAAGGTATTCTTGTGCCTTGGTCTTGAAAAATAAATTATATATGTTGTGAATAGGCTAGGAACTAGCGGAGTATTTTTTGAGACAAGAATGTTCTGAAGGAAGGAAGAATTAAACTGTCAAGGAATTGGATTGGAAGAAGATTCCTTTAGGGTGAAAGATAGTAATTTATTAATATCTGCTGAGAATTACATATGCGTTGACCCCTTGAAGACATACAATAAGATAGTGTGTAGAGGGTGAGGGCCCGAATAATGTAGGAGAACATTAGTGTCGAAGTAGTTGTCTTATATGGTTTTATGTCAATATGTCAAAAAGTTGCTTAATTACTCGATATATTCCTTGTGAACTTTGTGAATAAAGCTGGAGAAACTAATTAGGGTTTCGGAGAGGATTAGAAAAATAAATTACTCTAAAATTATTGGGTAATTATTTTATTATTGCCAACGTTTCGACTAAACTTGTAAGTCAACATCAGGTCGATAGTGATGTCTGCAGAGATCTTGAGGGAGGTTTTTGGTCACATCTCAGAGTCAAGAACTAAACTGAATTTGTGAATTAAGCTCCATTCAGGCCAATGATGACTGTGGATTTCGTGATATCATCTAGTTACCTTTTCCAAAAGAGGTATAACGTAATTACGGGTGACCAGAAACGATCCTTAATCCTATATAGTTCAGCAAATGGTACGGACAGTTTAGTATCCATAGGTATATCTCATAATTCATTTCACCATTAAAGTTGAATTTTTTTCATGTAGTTTTGAATAAATTTTTCTTTAGAGATTAAAATATCTATAAAAAAGTAATTTATGATAATTTTTGATGTTAACTCTGAAGTGGGATATATATATATATATATAAAATGGAAGGTGTTCTTAATATAAGCAAGAAGAGCTGGGATTTCTCATTCTCAAAGCCTCCACAGCTCCGTTATTAACTGTCAGCAATAGAAAAACCCACTTACCCCCTCCTCCTACATTTATTGCATAATTCTTTATTCTTTTCAGTTAATATCTACTTCTCTCTGAGAATGAGGGTGACTTTCCCTTGAAGTTTAAATTCTTATTGGATTTTATTTCATGGATCATATACGTTTATTTATCCTTCTGTTAATTAGGTTTATAATAATGTTTATATAAATAAATTATAAATCGTTTTATATATATATATTACACACACACACACACACACACACACACACACACACACATTATAGGAACAATTTTTCTGGCCTACACTAAGTGGGATTAGTGAATAATCAGAGGCATGCTCAAAAGTGATTTGTACCAATGAGAAAAGATGAATTTTCTTACAGAAAATATCCTGAAAAATTGAATTGATTAGTGGGAGTTGAAGAGTCGAGTTAGAAATAAATTACATCTCATATTGGAAATTATTATTTGTCCAAATGTAACAAAGCAAATTTCATGCTATTGATCATTGCGACTATCAAGGAGTTTTTATGACACCATACTTTAGGTGCATTTAAACCAGAGGAGTTGTAGCCACTTGATGATGTCTGCGGGTCGGAAAATCGATTCCTCAAGAATCGTTATCTACTTTATATCTGTTATCTTCAGCTTTCTTCTTTGTGGCTTGGTATGAAAATAAAGTCGTCTCCAAAGTCTATCTTCTTTAGGTGGTATTTAAGAAGGAAATACCCTGTAAGTTTAAGTATCTTAGCGCGTTAAGTGGAACAGGGCGGTTAGGCCATTGTTTTGTTTTTTAATAGATTTTAATACTCCTAGCTTTGAGGCAGAAGTATTTCTACTTAAAGATAGATACTTCGTACTGAGGCTTTGGAAGATTAATTGTCTCCTTGGCGCAGTCAATATACTTATTTTAACCCTGCATGCTTTGGCACCCAGAGCAGACTAACTCTTTCTAGTTGGTAACGTAGCCTGCTCCAGAGTTTTCCAGACGACCTTTGAAGTCAATAAATGGCCACCTACCGCCCTTAGTCCAGACTAATTGAAAATATATGAATTTTTTTTTTTTTGGCTTTTGTCCAAGCTTGATGGTCTCTTCAAAAGTATTCTTAAACATAAAATATGGGTGAGACCATTGTAAAGTATATCTTGGTCCCTTGTTTACGTAATCATCGGTGTCCACTTCACAATGATGGTTAGAGTGGACCATGAAGTATCTACTTCTTATTCCTCACAAACTCTCGTCCTTACTTTCTTTATCTTTCTTCAAAAATAACCTCCAGAAATAAAAAAATTCTCCAAGAACTGTTTTACTACTTTAAGTGGCACAGGTTGTGAGAATTATAAGTAGGCTCATTCTGACAGTCGGAGGAAGCCTTTATGTTAGACTTCTGTCCCCTCCAGTGGCATTTCTTGTCGTGGTTTAGTATTTTAGTATCTAGTGGCTTGGTGATCCCGGTGTCATTTGCTCATCCTGAAGAGGCCAAGCCGTGGCTTTGGTGGGCGAACTTAGTTCTCGGCAAGTCTTCTCTGTCAGTCAGCAGAGTTCTGAAGTTGAGAGAAGGCTACATGACTAAAAATTGTGGTGCTTCTGGGGCTTGATGCTTCTGCCAGGTTGGTGGGATGTCCACTTCAGTGTGGACGTACCTCTGTATTCTGTCTGTTTTTCTTCTTGGTTCTTCTCGTCTCTCTTATGGACGGCTGTATGGTTCAATGAGTGAACATTAAAAATATTATCATTAAAAGTGGTTTGGGACTATTTATTTTGGTGGTTTAGAATCTATAACTAGTCCCCTGTTATCTTTTCATTCATTGGCTCATGTTAGCAGCTAATAAAGATAACAGTAAACCAAATATTACCGTTTAACTTAAGTTGGTTTAACAGTTTTGAGGGTAGTTTTCTTCTCTTATTAAAACTGTTCTTAGGAAAATTTTTTGATCAAAGGGTATATCAAAGGTTTAGTATTTGAAAAACATTCACTCCTACTGTAGCTGCCATATAGAATAAACAAGGGACGATTCGTTTTTGAAATCGATCTACTTCATGTTCCTTATGCCTTCTGGGTGTATTTAGTTTGGTAATTTAGTTAAAATCCAATTAAAGGATGAAGTTCGGTCTTTTTTTTTTTTTTTTTTTTTTTTTTTTCAAAATTATTGCAATTTGTCATTTGATTTTGAGCTCTATTTATCATTGAAATTTACTTTCATTTATTAAAAAAACACAAAGTAGAATACGAGAAACTAATTTCTCTTCTTGAAGAAGGTTCAATATTAGCCACACCCTTATAGATTATTTATACAGTCAGGTATCAGAGATATTGTTTGTGTGCTTTCTTTTGCGTATCACAGAAATTTCTAGGAGCTAGAGGACCAAAAATTCCCTTAGATTTTCATTAGTAGCCATCCATGTTTGAGACATCAGAAGATTATTAAATAATTAGAAGTTTTCTGAAAAACATTTAGAATCTGAGTCACAATATGTCATAGTTTTGGAAGTTGTTAGAATTAACAACAGTCTACAGCTTGAATTCATAGCATGTTTATATCTGTCTTTTATCAAACATTACCAAGTAATTTGCATCACATTTTAGGGCCCTGTTAAAAAACAGAAGTTGTGTATTATCTGTCGGTTATGGTTATATGAAATAATCAAGATAGCCTACTGTATTTTGACATTTATCATTATCATAGAAGAAAGAATATCTCAAAAAGATAATTTTCAATATTTAGAATACTTTAGAGGGACAATAAATATTTCTGGGAATGTAATAATTGGCATAAGGATAACTGATGTAGCTAGTTGAAGGGTATTCGAAATCAAAGGAGTGGGATATACACTCCCGCAAGACCGGAATGTCGTGTTGGGTGAGAACCGCACAGCTTGTACCGTACTCCGTCCGTACACGTTTTATCCTTCTCTTGTTCAATAGTGGGCTTATTCTGCTCATGGAGAAGGGTGTTAGGAGAGCAAAACCAAAAGTTTATCTTACACAAATTTTAACAACTTTTTATAGACTTTAAGAATTATATTTATTTCATAAGTGTCAACATTTTGAACAATGTTCAAATTTTGAGTCAAAGAAACTAGTCAAGAAAGTAGTTGATTAAATCAAAATAATTATTGGGAACTTCTGGTGAAAAACTTTAGAATAGTATAAACGATAAGTTTACAATTCATAAAATAAAATATATAAATATAAATTGAAGTTCAAATATAATTACATATAATACTCGACTCAGTAATGCCCACTAAAGTCCTTCCTGATTTTTGCGATGATTAAGTTTCACAAACATATTTAAGTGACTCTCTTATGTCGCTCCAATATATCACAAAAACTTAACAGAATGTAACAAATAGAAAATGATAAAAAATATTAATTATGTAAATAAGCACTTGATAATTTCAATTTTTTATATGAATTAGGCACTGACGTAATAAAAAAAAATTACTTAAGACTATTTAATTATTTTGTCTTATTGTAAACTTTTGATTAAAATCTTATGAAAAAATCCTACGAAAAATTCCTATTTTATGAAATGGGGGTGAAAAATAGAAGGTATGAGAACTATCTTTTCTAGAAGTAACTATCTTTTGTTCTTGATGTGACGAAAAATTTTATATAGTATAAAAAGTGATAAACTTTGTTTTCTGACATTTATTTTTTATGTACTTTCAACGCAAACGGAAATTAAAGAATATATAGGAATGTATTACGGAGGTTGAGCTCTTCCTCTGCTCTTTCCTTTCGAACACTCTGGCGCGACAGATTGTAAAGTACCCTATATAAGGAGTTCCCTCCGCTGAGGGTGAGATTGAAGTATGTGGTGCGCATATCTGCCATAACCTCCCTTGCGTAGTGGCTAGGAGTGGCGGTCTTACGGCACGTTCCTTCAATGGGCCCTACATCTCACCACATCCCCGGAATTTCGGTCGTTCATTGCCATTGGGCGGTTTCGTCTGCTATAATTGTACATTTTCAAGACTCACCCAGAGTGCTAGTTTCTGCCAAAATCCCGTTTTGTAGACCCCGTCTTCCAGATTTGTCCTTCATGCCAGCTACAACGTAACAGCTGTAAGTGTCTTCAGTAGTCCATTCTGTTCTTAGAATTCTGTCATAGAATATAAATAACTCTCTAAAAAAAGCAAAATTGTCCATCTGCCGATTTTCCTCGAGATTCTTTACTTGTCATCTATTAAACCCAAAAAGGCTTACAATAGATTTTTAGTTACTTGGAGTTATTGCTTACTAAAAGAATGCATTTTACAAAAGGCAGGCATTCCACAGCCTTAACAGAGCTTAAATGCAAAACAATGATAAATAACAATATAAATGAATATCTTCACAAATGAATATCATTTAATAACACGAATAAAATATCTTTGACGTTCGTTGAACACTCACAGGTTAGGTTTGTGAGAAATTGATAATTAATGATATTCTATGGTTTTCAATTTACATGTTCTAAGATGGCACAATGTTTTACCAGTACTAGAGCACGGAGAATGATATTTAAAAAAAAAATAATAGATAGTTATTTTTTTCAAATTTTCCGTGGGTTCTAAACTTAGAATCGATGTCAATAACATCAATATTTACCCAAATTCGAGAATATTTGACAGTCTATTTAGAAACTACTACTGAGGTATTATCAGAAATGATTCTTATAGTTTTATAGGAAAAGGGTTGCTTCATTGATTTAGAAGCATATAAAGCCAGCTATAAGCACAAAGCGATAACATCCTAAAATTATATGTAGGTTAAGATACCTACGGAAGAATGCTAACTCTATTTTGAATTTCTGTATTAATGTATTTTTTTTTTTGTTTTTTTCCAAACATTAACAAATAAATAATAAGCTTAATCCTAATGTGCACGTTAATAAAGTTCTCGGTAGTAAAGAACGATAATTTATTATATATTTAAGAGGGATTATTCAGCTTAGGGAAGGAGAGAGATGAAGTTATACTTTAGTGGGGATATCATTGTGCTCTCCAGCTAAAGTTGGGACGGGCCCTGGAAGTTTGTGTCCGCTCAGCTTAGCTCGTCCCTATTTTCGGAAATTCACCTTAAACTTTCGAAACTCCCAAGCCCGTCTTACACATCCCACTAGGAATACAGGTACTCTCAGCTGTCACTTTACATTAGTCTAATATGAGAGATCGTGTCACGGCTTCCGCACAGTACTGACAGCTTTCACGCTCAAAGTGTTGCCATCATTTATTGCTGAAGAATAATGGAATAGTTTAGTGCACTTTAATTTTTAATGAGGATTCTGTGTGGAGCTACCTAGAGACAGAGATCTAATTATCAGTGTTAGCTCTGTTTAGATAAGAATGCATGAGGACAGAAAAAATATTATTATTAATAAGAAAAATTTACATGTGTGAATTACTTATAAGTATGCATACATGGAGTCAGTAAGGAGGTTTGTGTTATGATACATGTTTACAAAAAATTTTATTCGAAGAATGCTGACATAAATCACCTATAGACTCCTCTGAAGTAAAAAGAGAGCTTAGCCATTTTTATAGAGTAGCCACAACTACGACTAAAGATGCCAAGATTTGAAATTGTTGTATTTTCTCGCTCATATGTTACATTCGCCATATGGAGAACCCTCCCTGGAAGCTGTTTTCTTCAGCATACAAATGTTTTCTTCTACTGGAACTATCGGACAGCGTTCTTCACAGTGATGACCGCGACCCTTTAAGAAGGCCGTCAGTGAATCAGAACATTTTGAAGAATCGAAAGTTAGGCAGATAATTTATATGGAAAGATCTATAAACAGCAATAAAACCTACAGATTGTGGCACGAAGAAATCTCTGAAAGCTCTCTATATAAAATTTCAGGCTGTTTATCTTGCTTATGTATATTCTCAGGTTAAATGAGTTATTTGAGTATTTCAAGGACTATTAAAGTAAGCAATTTATTTATTTTGTCACACATGTTGCACGAAACAGCAGAAAGTGCTTAATGCTAAGAAGATGAAATGGCTTCAGTTATTCCATCACATACTGTAACGAGACAAAATATGTCGGTACAACATAAGTCCTGGAAATGAGAAGAAAACATAACTTCCACTAAATATGAAACAATTTTTTTTTCTGTCTTCAAAGTTTAAGATCCACACAAAGAAATGGAAAGATCTTTGACACAATTAAGATGACATGAAGTAATTTATCTGAATGTAAAAATGGACGAAAAATTAACCAGGAGTCCAAGCTTGTATTGAAGGAGACTTCAATAAAATTGTATCTTCTATGCTGTCTAATAGTGTTTAAAATTAAAAAAATGAATTGAAGTATTCTTTTAAATAAATATAAATCTTTTCTTTATCATCGAGTTTTCTATATATATTCTATATTATTCACATGTTTATAAATATATACACAGAAAATGAAACAGTCGAAGCTGCGATATGTAATAAATAAGGAGAGGAGGAAGAAAATAGTATTAAACACACAAAAGAAAAAAAAAACATAGTGCATTAAATTTTTTGCCCTGTGGAGACTTTTTGCCTTTCATCAGAGAGGAGTGAAAAAGGGGGTTTCTCTTTGACTAGAAGTCCACCTAAAAATTTATACTCACTCCAATTTTTTTTTTTTTGTGTTCACCAAACATTTTCTTCTTCCTTCTTTATATATATATATAGATAGTGATGTCTGCAGAGATCTTGAGGGAGGTTTTTGGTCACATCTCAGAGTCAAGAACTAAACTGAATTTGTGAATTAAGCTCACGATAGTTTTAAAATAACGACAAAATACTCCAATAAACTACTGAAAAGTCACTGGTTCACATTAAATATAGTAATAAGGTTAAAGCTAAATAAAAAAAAATACTTTTAAAACTTTTAGTCCATTTAAAATTAAACGCTTTACTAAAAGCTTTTTGTCATTATATTAAGTGAGGTTTTCTAAATATAGGAGTTGACAAGTTTTGCAACATCAAAAATTAACGTTAATTTTGTTACTATAAAATTGAACTTTTTATTATTAATGTGTATATATTTTTTACACTATGTTAACAGACATCTTGTAAATTTGATGACTGATGAGATATACCCAAAAATTAAAAGCACAAAAAAATAAAAATAAATAAATAAATGAACATTACTTTGCAAAGAGAAGGGCCCCATCGACCTCACTCCTAATAAGTTTAGGCATTAAGGCCCAGGAGATCGCGATATAGATTTTGGTGATATTGGAGTAAACTATGGATGAGTGTGTGACGAGTGGAGATGAGATCTTGGACGAAAGGAATATTAAAATTGTGATGAAGAGTAGACAGATAATATGGAGCGTTAGCAATTATTCTGAGAATTTTGGATTGAAAAATCCTTTCAATTACAATCCGTATTCGTTGGATATTGGAAGGCTTAGTTGTACCCCACAGTTCTGCACCGTAGGTCCAGGTTGGTCTTGTAGATGGTCAGTTTGTTTTCTAATGTGAGCTGTGAGCGCCTATTTATAAGGCTGTATAAGAGTCCGTGGCGTCCGTTGAGTTCTTGTCGCTTGATTTTAGTATGTTCACTCCAACTTAGTTGTAAGTCAAGGTGGAACCCTAGGTAACGGGTTGAATCAGAGAGAGGTATAGGGACGTAAAATTTTTAAGAGAATCGTTTCTCAGCTGAAAATTTACCTGAACGTATTTGGACTCATTTAATTTAATTCTCCATTTGTTGTAACACTGCTGAATAGCATCATGGAGGTTTTGTAAAATTAAGAATGCGACTCTGGTATCCGGATATAAACTAAAAAAATTTAATTTACAAAGAGACGTAAATGACTAAAAAGGAAAAAGCCGTCTTGATGAATTTACTGATAGAAGTGAGGAGAAATTTGTGGATGATTCTTAACGATATAGTGCAGTGAGAACATAGGAATATATAACAAAGACAAATTTAAAAGTTCTCGTCAACTTTATTTTCCAATATTCTCTGCTGTTCAAGGATTAAATTTAGATTTTCTAAGAATAACGAAAAGGCATAATGGTATTTTGGCATATAGTGGAGGTACTACTGGTGGTCCACATCTTGCTGTGCAGGGTATTTGACATTCTTGTCCTAAGTACATGAGTACTTTACATGAGTGTGACAAGTGTTCTCAACAAAGGTGTAATGGTATTTGTAGCAGTAAATGGAGGCATTATGGTGGGCTATAAATTGCTAACAAACTTTTCGTCAACATTGTCCTAATCAATACAGATATTTGTAGCAAGAGATGTTAGGATATGCTCGAAGATATTAAGAATGTAAGTATAGGCATTGTGCAAACCTTCTTCGTCTGCCTGTCTTTCTTCTACTCTTTCAGCTGTACTATATATATATATATATATATATAGAGGGATATATCTAATACAAAAAATTTGATTACACTAATTTTTTGATTTTAAAGAAAATTTACCCATCTAAGTTAATTGATAAACATATTGCATGAAATATTTGTTTTCTTTGGTATTTATAGTAGAAAAGTGTTATGTTTGGAGTATTCCATGAGGATAAAACTTCAATCATGAATATTCAATTACTACAATATAGAAATTCACTTAATTTACATAGTTCCTGCTTTCCAGACTTTGTGAGATTCATATCGTATTATACATACGTTATACATTGCATGATAATAAAATAACTTTTTCTCACATCTCAGCTTAGAGAAGTATTGTAAGGAATTCAATTTGTAGATATGAATAGAGACAATTGATAATTATACACCATTCATACACTTTAATTACACCTAAAGCTGTTAACGCCAGAAGAAAAATAATTATTTTCCCTTTCAAAACCTGGGAATGAAGGCTGAGATGGAAGTGATTTTCGAACCACTGAGCTGGAAACTAGAAGTTTTAGCCGCCAAACTTCCTTAACGACAAAATATTTTGCGAAGGGTCCTCAGCTCTTGGTCTAAGTAGATTACTCCTCTGGACCTTGTTTTAATTTGAAACCTAATTACTCAATAAAACGAAAATAAGATACGATAATCTGTATGCAGCTTTCACAGAGTTTGTTCAATTATGCGACTCTCACTAGGGCGGAGGGTTTTTCTTTATCGGGACATTAAAATTCTTTGAACATCTAATTTGGGTTTTATTCTCAACTTGGACTTTTTCTCTCTGGAGTTAAAAAGCTTTATTAGAATTGCAAAACACTTTGGAAAACAGTAAATAATTAAGGGAACCTCTACTAACCGTAGCTAGTTTCTAGATGATAGTTGATTAGCTGATTCGAAATCAAATCTTTAAAAAAACTGGTCTGAACTTCTAAATACACAAAACAAACATGGAACTACATAGCTACATAGCTTTTTGAGGAACGAGATAAGTGGGAGAATCAAGACTTATCAAGAGGATACTCCTCAACTGAATGGTAGCAGTGAACAGTCAGCCGTCATGTACATTTTGCCTAAGTTAGTGACCTGCTTGAGTTTTCGTTTTTATTAGAAATTGTTTTACTGACGAAAGCAGAGATTGAACCATTAGTATTTACCATTCAAATCGATGTGTATTATAGGTTTTCTGTTAAGAATTTCAAAACTTCCTTTCCAGGAGGGACATTTTATGATGTTCCGACTAGCTAGTACGTCATTTACACAAAAACACACGCTAATCTACAAAACCCATATTTACAGACCACAATGTCTAGGATTTCTTTCATTGTAAAAATATTACTATTCATAAATCACAAATAATATATGNTTTAAAAATTTTATAACAAATTAATAATAATAACAAACTAATATGTTAAGCATAAATATGTTATAATGAACATTTATATTTAAAAAAAACATGTAAATATAATAAAGGCAGGTATTTTGTAGGAACTGAAAGTAAAGTTATTAAAAGCACATTGAAATATTCAAATTCACATGACATTTTAGACAGAATGAAATGAATGTGAATTCAAAGGATCGCAGACATTTCCCTCAGGTGCCTAACACAATAAACAATTTATCTTGATTCGATGGACAATGCGTACATTCACGAGGAAAGAACTGGTCTGCGCACAAATTCACACACTTACACACACATGGAGCTCGCAAGTACGCATTCATCGGCACGAACACTAATCCAGCAGGCGCCTGGCTCAGACCGAACGATAGCGAAGTAGGAAGCTCTGTTCAGACCTGATAAACACCTGCAGAGAGAGAGAGATTTCCACGAGATCCTGCTCAGAAACATGCACTCAGACAGATTACTGCAGCCTCTGTTCCGTCGCAGGAAGTGTCTTTTTTCCGGGACCGGCAAGGGACATTTAGTTTTCTGCCAAAGTTGGAAATCATACCACGAAAAGAATAAGAACATTCTAACGGATAACATTCATATACTTCTAACTTGCATTGAAAAAAAAAAAAAATTTTTTTCTGTCGAGAAAGGAGGTATTTTATTAAATATGAATTATAAAATGAAATTTATATACAACTTTAAATTTCTAAGCAACTTTTTATACAGCTAAAAAAAAGCTCAAAAACTGCTTTAATTTTACACGAAGAAAAAATAAAGAAAAGAAGTCACAACTATATAAAAAAGAAGATAACATTGATGAATGAAAACTATTTTTTATTCAAAGAGAGAGTTTGTTGACCGTAGATATTATTCTAAGATGATTTTAGTTGGGGTTCGGTCGAGGTAGATCCAAAAAACACAAATAAAAGAATGTGTTTCCCATTCATGGAAATGTGAACTTAGGGACAGGACGTCCTCTCTCATCTTCATGATAGCCCTGAAGATGGCTTACAATGTAAGCCGAAACGTTGGCAG
>KZ813208.1:1633-12273 GCA_000696205.2 Oncopeltus fasciatus | reverse complement strand
TGTATTGCATCTCTCTTTAGTTATTTGAATTATTTTCGTATTACGAAATGTACCCATTAAGTTTTGAATTTTTGTTTTTTTTAATTTCACAGTTAATTTACAGTTACAATTTGTACTTGTATAAAGTGTTTATTAGAAAAATAAAAGAGCTATGAAGACATTAAGATTTATTACTGCTTGTATTTAAATTTTCTATACCTTTTAAAATAGCAAGGTTTATTTTTTTCTTTATTTCTTAATGATTATAAAATATTGCATGGAATTATTTCAGGTATATATATATATGGGGAATAAATAAATACGAAACAAAGAGAATGCAAAAGCATAAATAACTCGGCAGACAGCTAAAAAAAAAAAAAAAAATGAAAGAAAACATTGCTGATTTAGAAAAGAAAAGGAGTAAAAGGAACTCAAGGAAAGAGAGAGAGTGAGAGGAGGGCAGCGTGTGTCCGTGCGTGTGTTTGTAACGAGAGCTATAACCTCAGGCGGAAGGTTACGTGAAGTCTTTTTTTAAAACCATCCCCAACGTCAGAGACTTAAAATAAATGTATTTTATCTGTGCTGCGAGCTGTTGCACTCCCCCCTAGGAACGCCCAATTTGTGTGGATCTCTTCTCCAACAGTTTAATTCAAAGATTGTGAAGCTGGTTTTGAGTCAATCCTATTTTTATTAACTAATCAATGACCGTAATCATTATTCCTCGGGATAACAAAATGGCTCGCTTTCGTCATTCTGTTTTTTTTTTTTTTTTTTTTTTTTTATAAGCAATGTGTTCAAGTCATTTCTATTTCAGATAGCCGCTTTGCCTTGTAAATTAAATATATTTATGGGAGAACTTTTTATTTTAAGTTACCCAACCTTAAGCCAAGAAATATTGCTGGCTTTGTCAAGTCTTCAACAGTTTAAAAATAATACAAGAAAAATTTCTGTTTATTGATCACCCCTGTACTTTAAATTAGTTTTAAAATAGCTTCTTATGAAACTATAATTTAAAAAAAATCATAAAATAATTAAAAAGATATTCGTATAAGTATGTAGAAACCAAACTACCCTGAAAAAATATATTTGCAGTGATCTTCATAATCTGTTAGATAAATTAAACAAACTGTTAGGTACATTAAAAAATTTTAATATAATTTTTAGTATTATGGTGTAATTAAAAACTTTTTTTTTTATTTAAACAAATTTTTCGCAAGTTTATAATACTTTGATGTGTGTAGCAGGGTGTTATTTTGTGTCATTTTTGTATCACATATAAAAAAAAATTGTAGATTTTTCCTTTATACTGCTAGACTTTCCTTGTTAATTGTACATTTAATCATTTAATCAGAAATGCAATGGTATATGCTAAAGTTGTTGCTTGTGCATTATTGGTGTCATTGGTGAATCTTAAGGTTCCAAAGAGCCTAAACCATCTGGATATTATATTGAATTAAAATGGTAAATGATTTTTCTGCGTGGAGTCTTATAGGTGTTAAAGCAAGTACCCAATTCATTAGTGAAATTATTTACCAAGAAAATCATTGGTGACTTTGTTTAAGTCAATTTCTCTGGCTTCCGAGGCCTTACTCTGTTTTTTGTTTTTTTGAGGCATTGTAAGGATCCAGGAAGTTTTACTTCCATGGGTTGGAACTTGTGGCTTCCACTTATATCCGAGTAGCTCTCCTTGATGTTGGTTCCTATGAAGTCTTCTTCGTCTGATGACTTCTTCGGATGGCTGTTTGGCCGGTAGGTCCCCCGGGCTGGGTGGGTGTAGGTCNAAATTTTTTTTTTTTTTTTTTTTTTTTTTTTTTTTTTTTTTTTTTTTTTTTTTGCATACCCTCTTTTTGGCAGACGTCCTTCGCCTCTGGGGCTGACCCAAACAGCTGTCGGGGTCAATGTCTTTTCTTTACGTGTGTTCTACTTTCTTCAGAGCCCAGACGCCCGGGATAAGATCTGAACGCCGAACACTTCCGCAGAGAGCAAATAAAGTGAAGATACATACCACTGTGCAAGTGACAGTTTTCGCTACTCCTTCGTAATCTTCAAAAATATTTACTTAATTATAAATAGTTTTGTATTTATAGTACATCTTAATTAAGCAGCTCCTAAATATAACCGTGAGCTTTATTTTTCTATGACTCGGACCTAGTTCACAGGTTTTGGCTTTTTAAATTTATGTTGAATTTTAAAGATCTATCGAAAAAGAAGGGCTGTCATTTGTTATTTTAAATTCAGAAACCTTTACTTTCCAAATGGCCATCGAATTACAGTTAGATATCTCTTTCTTTGATAATTTCAAAATGAATCAAACTTTCATTCGTGAAATGTAAGGAGAAAAATGAATTGTATTTGATTATATTTGCGATTCTCCATTAAAATATATCTCATTAGCTTGAATTAAAGAACTAGGCTTAAACTGTGATTTCTGTAATTCAGTAAAAAATTGTCGCACTTTATAATTATCAACAGCTATAGTGGTTTAATTAGACTAAAATTACTGCAAATCGTACATTAATTTATAGATAAAATATCTATTTATTTATGTTCGTAACTTTAAAGACTCGTGTATTAAGTATTTCATCTTTGAAGAATTAAAAAAAAAAAAGAACTACTATTAAACCCACTAATAAGCTATTAATTTCCATGTTGCACGCCACAGTAAATTGGCCTGAATTTTTATGCCTCTTTTATAGCTGAAAACAAAAACAAAATTAACTTCATTAGTAGATAAAGTATACGAAAAGAAAAGAAATAGTGAAAAAAAAAAGTATAAAAAAAAAAATTAAAGAAAATGAAGGTAAAACGAAGCATATCTTCATAGGCGCAGTCGGCGCTGGAGTTAAATGCCTTTTTTTGCTTAGCAATTCCGACTTGATTGCTTCGTGTTTCTGTTTTGTATGATTTTTTCTTTCTCTTC
The DNA here is from genome assembly GCA_000696205.2 of Oncopeltus fasciatus. Lineage (NCBI taxonomy): Eukaryota > Metazoa > Arthropoda > Insecta > Hemiptera > Lygaeidae > Oncopeltus > Oncopeltus fasciatus. The sequence continues at coordinate 9,374 of KZ813208.1, read as the reverse complement.
TCTCTGGTTGATTTATTGCCTTTCTTGTAATTGTGCTAAGACGGGACACCGTTTAGTGCCTTACCTCTGGAAGTCCATCGCTCGGGGGGAGAGAGAGACATTTGTTGAATTAATTGGGATTCCTAGGCTCGCTTTTTCTTGAAGATCATCCCTTGACATTTCAATCAACCGAAATGTACTTGTTCCGCTCATTCGTTGCATTTTAGTCGCTGCATTCATTACTCCCACTTGTATTTTGCACAAGCCTAGATACATTTTGAATTCTCCAACGATATACGGCCAAGATTGATATTATTCAAATCAATGAACCCCTGCAGTAAAAGAGTCGCTTACCATTGGTTGGTTATTAGCTGAGAATCAGAGTTAGAATTTTGAATAGAAATTACAAAATCTTCCAAAAGAAATAATTAAAGTAATCATCAATTATCAATCAATAGATGTTTTATTTGTTGAGGTTCGGTTAAGGTTGATAAAAAAAAAAACAATTAAAAAATGTGTATTTTTTAATTGTTTGCCGAGGATTCGGCTTACATTGTCTGTACATGAACATGTGATCAAGGTGGCACCATGTCCCTTCTCGCCCTCATAATAGCCCCGAGGATGTCTTATAATGTAAACCGAAACGTCGGCAGATTAACCGAACCCAACAAAAAACATTTACTAATAATTTTCTACGGTCAAAAACTCTCCGTTGGTAATTTTGTAAATATACTGTATAAATTAACTAAAACCTATGAAAAAAAAATTGTCGTCTTGTCTGTAGGTACATTCAAAATTGCTTTATGATCAGTCGTAGACCACGCTGTGTTAAATAAAATAAATAAAAAAATCTTCTATTTTTATCTGAAACATTCTCTGTTTTGTGGATGTTATTTAAAAAGAAATCAGTATTATAATATTAATCTTTCTAAGCGCGAAAGATGCTATTTCAGACGCTGTGCTAGTGATTTAAGATAAGTATGGAGCGCTTCGAACAAATAATTTATTTTTTGAGAGAGCTGAAATACAGTTACGCTCTTAAATTACTGTATCGGAGAAGGATTGCTTCGATGCAATTTTAATTCCCGTTATTTTTTCGATAAAAGATTCTTCAAAGCCCCTCACGAACTCATCAGGCCAGCTTATGTTTTTCATCTCCTTATTCATTGAGCAGTATTTATCTAATCTGAATAATTTTTATAATAATCCTCAAGCATTATCTACATTACAAATATTGATCTTTACAAATATTAATTAATTTAAATGTTTTCAGGATTTCCGATGTAGAAATAAGTCCAGCGATTTCCTAATGACCTCTGCTTTTACAACATGGAATCCAAACACGTATAGAAGAGAGGTATTGATTTACTGTCAATTCCGTGAAAACAGCTTTATATTATTCCAAAGAGAATCCATCTAATAGCCTATTAAGTTATGTCTTGAAGGGAGCAAAGAAAATACATTACTTCCTGCCTAGTTCGTCTGAACAACTAAGTTCGCTTGAAATATGCAGTCAAGAAAACACAAGAGTCAATCGTTTAAACGAAGATTTAAAATAGACATTTTGTTATTCTTGAGTTCATAGTAACCAATTATTTATTATAACACAATATTTCCGATAATACCAGTTAGCTTTTTTATTATTAGTGCTTTTCCTGTGACCTAGACAGGGATGGATTATAAGAAAAAAAGTTTATGAATGTAAACCTAAACATAACAGTTAGCGTATTTTCTTTAGTTTTTTTTTTTCGAAATAATAATAATAACTGGTTCTCATTCATCTTTACCCACCCTTGAATGAAAAGAATTGATGTCTGTTACTATTCAAAGGGAATAACAACTCTTTGAATCATTGATATGCTAATATGCATTTTCGTTTTAATAATATGTAAAACGGACAAAAAGCATTTGTGATATAAGTACAAAGCGGAAAGAATTACTGAAATAAATTCTTCAAAAACGGTTTCCGGAATATTCTTTAAATTTCAATAAATTAGGTTAATGTGAAATGTGGTTATAAGATTCCGAGGAAAAAAATTTTTTTTTTAGATCATGAATATTTTTTGAATAATATAAGACTACAAGAATAATTATATAATTAGAATAGTTGGATTACTCTAANTGTGTGTGTGTGTATGTTTCGTAATGGTTCCAATTATTGCTGAAAGAATATTTCAAGGTTTTAATTTTATTCATCTGATGTAACGATGAAAAAACTACATTAGTTAATGATTAGTCAATTGACCTTATGACATTTTACATTGTTCTTTTGTGAATGACAACAGCTAGAATCTATTATTGGCCGATAGTGAATGTATTAAATACATTTTAAAAGTATCGGTTTAGATAGGCTTTTGTTTATATTTATATTAGACTATATAAAAATGATTTATTTTTTTGAGACTTCAATTTAAAGTTCTATCATTTTCTCAGTATTTTATTATATATCACTAATAATTTAAACTATTTTTGGACCATTTTTAGACTCTTTAGGTCTTGAGGATTGGGGTAAAAATAGTTTTAAAAGGGTCCTTAATATAAAATTATTAATGATATAAAATCAAAAGTTAAGTAAGAAAGCTATGATACTTTAGACCATCCGATCCTATGGAGTTATTAATTGGAGTCATCTAAAAAATTAGGAAATTTAAGAGTTATACTGAAACAGATTGAACAAACAAATATAAATTTAATGTTCTTAATTATTTTGTAAATATTGAACCTTTATTTGAAATATAGTCTTTTTAAATTCCATTTAATTTACAATTTCCTTTAAGAATATCTGAAAAACATTGATATTAATATAATTTAGTAATCTCCTATTGAATTTTAGCTTGCATATATATTTTTTCACTTTTGTCTCTTGGGAATAGGGTACGTTTTTCTTTGTTATCGCGTGTACTAGTATAGTTTTCTGCTTCTAACTTTGTTGGTTGATGTTTTGTTTTCCTTATTAGTCTATTAATAAATATTAAAAATTTTCCAAATAATAGTAATTCGTTTACTTCTATATATTTATTAATATTTTCTAGAAACTGAAATGTGTACCGTAAGGAAGATATATTTTTTTTTTCTCAGATTAAAAGCTTGATCCATATTAACAATACTATTACTAGTATTGTTAAACTGTGCACAATGATTAATTTTTATAGGTGAATTATCTTTAAAAAAGCAAAAAAAAATATTTGAAGAATTCAGTTAAGAATTTCACATTGAGATCTCCATCATAAGTGTCAGGGTCTTGTTATAAGGAAAGAATGTATAGTTATAGTATATAAAGCACAACATACACAAATGACCTGCGAGAACGGATATGTGAGATGTGGGCGTAATAATCTTAGAGTTGATCGCCCCTAAACCCGATCCTACCTACCTACACAAATGAAATGTTAAATAAAAATACAAAATAATAAATAAAACAATAAAAATGTAATAAGACTAGGTCCAATATCATTAAGGAGGTCATAGCATAAGGATTGTAATGTTGGAAATAGAAATTCAGAATTTAAATGCTCTAACCCCTTCTCTTCTTCCCCCTCCCCTTCTCTTCCAATTCAGCCTCTGGAGCCGATTAAAAGGAACGTACGCAGTTTATTCATAACGACTCGAAAGTTCATTTATAACTAAGGAAAGGCCATTAAAGTTTTTAGTGCTCAGTGGTATGGGGACGGCGCCTAGCATCGACCAGTCCGACAGTAAGTTTTATTTCCCCATACAGCCTATTCGCTTTTAATATTATTTATTACTTATTATATTTTTTAATCGTTATTATCCACATTTTGTTCTGCCCCGTTTAGGGTTGAAGCCCAAAAGGGTTGAAGCCATTTGGAATTTATTTCTTTATTCGACCTTATTCAGTTTTATATCCATTTGTGTTCTACTATTTATTAAGGGTATTCTTTTATTGAACATACTGCCATTGAAACTGTAAGTTATTTATAANATAATTTCACAGTTCGCTTTTAAATGTGAAATGAAATGTTGACTTAGTTATTGAGCGAAATTGGACTAATATGATAGGGGGTGAGGCTATCTGATATTGGATTGCGAAAAAAAGGTTTTCAATTTAGCAAGCTTAACATTTAGTTCAAAGTAATGAAGCTCAAAAAAGATTGGTTTAGCTTAAAAAAAAAGAAAATTATTAGCAACATATTAAAAATGAACAATTAGTAGTAGGGTTTATTTGTGTCAAAAAATTTTTTGTGGTTTATGAGGCAAAGTTATTTATTTTCTTACTGAAAAATAAGTTAGTTATTTATTTTTGCATGCACTGGAAAAAGCAGTGAGGGTTGTTCCTATTAGCTTATGTAGATTTATTGGCTAGGCCCAGGAATCTAAAGGTAGAGCCAAGAAGAAGCTTCCATTAAAATTGGGTCATTCACCTATCTAATGTCTGGGAGTTTACCTGAAGATAGTGATAACAGCTGGGAACATGCCCCGTGAAAAACCAGAGAATTCAAACAGCAAACAGGTGTTACTTTGGGATCTCAAAGCTGATTAGAAGGGGACTGCAAACCAGAACTTCCAAAGTCTGACTCTAAAGCAAATCCGTAGAAAGAACCTGCCAATATTTCGAGAGGAATATATTACATCAGATTTATGGACTGCTTAGGAAGGATAAATAAGGAAATGGCGCGAGAACCAGGAATTATTCAGAATTACAGATGCTAGGTTAATCAAAATAGAAGGCTGAGATGGACTGGACATTTTGCCCCAATGATAGCAGAAGAGATCCCCAAAAATAACTAGGCCACTTGGACTGCATTAGAAGAAGAGGAAGACCGAGGCTTAGATGGGCTGATGCCATAGCAGCGGAAAGCTCATAGAGGGGGCCAGGACCCAGCCTGGGTTGTAGAGCAAACAAAGAAGAAGAAGCAGTAAATGATAGGGACAAAGATAAATTTTTCAGTTTAACATTTGCCTTTCAGAAACTCAGAATTACATTTTTTTATCATTTTTGCTTGAAGAATCAGGCGATTTCGATTCTAAGAATAAATTGTTTTCATTATCTCAAAACAATTATTTTAATTTAAAAAAAAAATAAAAGAGGAGGAAGGAACAGAAGAAAACAATATAATATAAAACAATATAAAGCTGTTAAGAATGAGTAGAAAAAGTATATAGAGTACTTACTTGAAATATCAGTCTAGCAGACTAGTAACTGAATCAGCCAGATAATCCCATGCAGGTAGGTGTCGTCTCTCTGTCATATGAATTGTTGATTTTATTTTCATTAACACACTCAGGATATACACTGTAATTTCTTTCTTTCTAAATGTACATTTTCCCTTTTTCATTCATATTTATTGTTCACCAAAGTTCAATGAGTGAGTTTAAATATTTAGTATTCACATAAATACAATAACATCTTGGAACCTATTCGGTAGTCAATATTCGATGTAGATTTCTCCACATTTTCTTGAGTTCCAAGATTTTCACTTGTATTTAAACTTTACTCTTGACAAGCCCTCACAAAGTATTTTTCATTTATTTAATCATCGAAAGGTTTTTTTTTTATCTCACAATAGAAACTTGAACTATAACTTTTATTTTTCCATTTATCCTATGGTTGCATTGTATTATACACCAGCTTATATAAAAGCTTTTTCACTGGGAAAAAGTTGTCTTTTTCCCACAATTCTTTAATTTCTATCATATTAAATTTTCCCACTTGTCATACTTCATTTAATCAAATACACTATATTATTCTAAGATGATTTTAGTTGGGGTTCGGTCAAGGTAGATACAAAAAAACACAAATTTAAAAAAAATGTATTTTTTAATAAAGGATTATCTGCCAATATATATATATATGCGTCATACAAAATAACACAGACCACAAAAAACATTTAATTATTCTTTTTGCTTTCCGGTTCTGTTTTCAATTTTTATGAGATTTTATAGAGACATTTTTGTATTTTTTTCATTCAATGAACTTATTCAGTCAATATATTTATTATCTAATAAATCATGGTTATATTTATTTTCAATTAAAATATTTTGATTTTGATTTGTGGTCGATCATTAATTGGGATATCCAGAGTATTCATAGCTAACATGCGTCCCTTTCTAAATGCGATTTCTCATAATTCCTGCTTATTCGACTACTTGATTAATTTCCCATTAACTTTTCTTTATTCTTAGCGAATTTCTGGTTAGAGATATATGGTTGTTGAGGAGAGGAGTGGGCGCAGTGGGACCCCTTGTATAACACCACCCATTTTTACTCGTAGCAGCTTCTTCGCGGCCGTCATATCTCTCTCTCTCTCTCTCTCGGAATATTTATATCCCTTAATTAGTTGTGCAGCCTCCCACCTTGATTCATTGCCTTCCTCTCTTGTGAAAGAGGGAAATTTTTAATTCCCCAAATGGGTTCTTCTTCTGAAACCCTTCTTCCCCCGCCTTCGTCTCTACTCCTCTTTGCTTTCCGGCCGTGCTCCATGAATGTTTCATTTAGAGGCTGTCATGAAAAATTCTATTGCCTTTAATTTTTTTTTTTACTATAAAGATATTTCACACCTTATATTTTAATTATTTATGTAATATTTATGTCTCTCTAACAGAAAAAAAAAAAAAACTTCGTATCCATATTTGAAATCAGCATTAATTTATATCTAGTTATGCTAAACATTTTAGTAGAAGATTGAATTTTTTACGTGTCTTGGCTTAGAAAAAAAAAATCGTTTTGCTCTTTCAATGTGGAGTTTGAGTAGCGGCCTGGAAAGGCATTTAATAAATTAAATCGTGAATATGTAAAATGTAAGTTCTTATATAATTTTCTGCAAAATTCATATCAAAAGAAAATATTTAAAAATTTAATTATTAGAGCAAAGAGACTTGAAACTTTTTAGTCTAGCCAGTCTTAGAAATCTTTCTGTTCTACCTAATTATTTTATTTTCCTGCTTGTGTTGATATTTTCTCTTATTTCTATTTTATATAGCTCTTAGTGATGAATTTTTATCTTCCAGATTAAAATTAAATTATATTATTTTTTACTATAAATGCTGAATTAAAAGATGATTTCAATTTTAAGTTTAAATAAAAAAATAGCTGAGTTTTTAATTTTAAACCAGATCATTATGTAAGCAGATAGTAAGAATGTTAACAACAGTCTCCAATGTTGTATTGTTGTTTATTCTGCACAAATAATTCATTGTACTAAAGTTCATATATTTATTGCTATTATTTTATTCAACATTATCGCAGGTCGAGTAATCACACTTTTGTCTTTATTCGAGTAAGAACCAAATTAGTAGAGAGTGCTATTACCATCCCTCTATATGAGAATGAAAAAAAAATAACTATATTAAGAAAACCGCCTGTAGAGAAGGGATATCACGAGGGGCAAAAAAAAAAAAAAAGAATTATGGGCAGTTGTCTGGAGATGAGTCGCGTGCTGCCCATCTGGCAGGTTTTCACCCTACTCATAAAAAAACAAAAAAAAAACAACCCTTTCATAGACCTTGAAGGGTGTATGCCACCCCCACACTACCTGCTCAGTGCCGGCAGGAGTTTCTGAAGGGTCACTTACCCCGGTCGGCATGAAGAAAGTTGGTTAATAGTGATAGACTGTGTATCACACCAATGAAAAATATAATGTAAAATATAACTTTAACAATTACAATATAACTTTCATAATTATATTAAATATAATATAAAAATGCATAACTTTTATTAAAATTTTTACCTCTTATAACTCTACTGTTCTGTGCCTTATCTTCAGCAATATTTTATTATCCTTTGGCTGTTCTTAAGACAGTC
>JHQO02132973.1:0-13150 GCA_000696205.2 Oncopeltus fasciatus | reverse complement strand
CAATTGACTGAATTATACAATTATAAGGAATAAAAACTCCTATACTTCACTTGAAAAACTCCTAAACTTTGCTCAATGTCTCATCCTCAGAGCCCAGGAATCTTTCAGATAAAAAGACTAATAATGGAATCTATGGATTTAATTAAATATAATTCTTATCAAGCGAAGTTTAGCAGTTTTTATACCTTATAAAGCAGTTTGATTTTAATCTATTTTAAAGGATTGTTAAATTTCCATAAAGTACATTGGATATTTCCAATTGGCTCCTATCCATTCATGTCATTTGTTATTGATTCTCTTTAAAGAAAATACTTGAAAAATATTTATATATTTAAAAAAATTAGNTCCTATCCATTCATGTCATTTGTTATTGATTCTCTTTAAAGAAAATACTTGAAAAATATTTATATATTTAAAAAAATTAGCAGATCCATACATTCAGCTATGATGTTGCTCTGGCACTAAACATTAATCATAAAATAGTTTAGAACTATCTTTATAAAACTGCATATCAAAAGAACCTCAATATTTGTATTTCACGTCAATTAACAGAAAAAAATGGGCGAATTTCCATGTGTGAATCACTGCTGAAATAAAACAAAATCTTGTAAATTTTTAAATTATTGATTAGGTGTGATGAAAAATGCCTCAAGTATAATAATAATGTGCAAAAACATTTGTTTTCAAAGTTTGGAGAAGCTTAATTCATTTATTAATAATTAATAGGTGGCAAAAGATTGACACCTAGGAAGGTGATACTGGGATTTTTAAGAAATCCTCCATTATGAGCTGCTCAAACTTGATCAAACCATTGACTTGACTCTACTGTCACCAACTTATGCATTTGAAGCAGGTGATTCAAGAAAAATCCAGAATTGATCACTAAAGAAGGTGTTTTCAAGCACAGCAGCACTAAACTACTTTAGTGACTTCGTAAAATTTTAGAGAGCTTGCTGGGAAGTTTTCATGCATACACCATATAGCTTGGACCTTGCTCCATTTGATTCCTATTAGTCCCCCCCCCCCCCAGAGCTCTTTTAATGATTTAAAACTGACATCTAAAGAAGCTTTTGCAAATCATCTGACACAGTTCTTTACCCAGAAAATTCTGAACTATGTATTGAATAATGATTTCTTCAGAAAAAGATCATCAATCAAAACATTAAATATATATACACTCAGCAATGATATACCTTGATGGTTTTTGCAGTCTCTGTCTTTTTAATGGATTGGCATTATAAACACTATTCCCTGTCTTTTGGAATCTCCTTTTGCTTCCATATGAGGTTAAAAAGATGGTGAAACATTTCTTGGCCTCTTTACCCATATGCTTCATCATATCTGAGGTCACTTCATCTAAACTTGTTAACTTTCCTTGTTCCACCTGGCTTTCTGAAGTTCTTCTTCCACAGATGTAAATGTTTTTCCCTGGTAACCATATGTGCAATTTAGGTTTCGTTTTCCCTTTCACCAATTCTTCGAAGTACTCTTTCCAGCATTCCATCACTTTGCCAAACTTATTTGTTGACTTCCTTCTTCAAGTCTTACTATCTCTCATGGGTTCTTTGCCTCAGAAAACTCTTCCAGGCTGCCTCCAGCACAACTCTATTCATTCTAGGATTTGTGATTGGTTTAGTTTAGGGAGAGCTGGTTTCAGCCAGCTGCTCTGCAGTCAGGTGGAGGAGCAGAGCTTCCTGACAAACTCCCTCTCCAGGGTGGTAAAGTTACCAGGCTCTGGCCTACCTCATTAGTACCATGCCTTTCGATGAGGTGTTTCCCACCTGTGACATGAGAAGCCACCGCACTTGCTGTCCCTTCTGCTTTATCACCCAAGAGGACTACCCAATTAGGTGATTTTACTACTTACTACTCTCTGACTAGTGGCAGCCATCACAGGCCGTGAAAGAGTAGAAGCTAATAATATTGTGTGTGTGCAAATGGTCTAACATACCAATTTTAAAAATGAAACAAACTAATTCAATTGGAGTACTTTTGACCATGAAGACTATTAGTTGTGAATTTGTTGGGATTTAATCAAGGTTGTGAACAACCTCGACAGAACCCCAACAATTCTCTGCTAAACTAAGCCAATATTAATTTAATCTTCTTTTTTTAAACCATTGAAAATTTAATTAATGTCTGATATTTGAGAGAAAGAGAGAGAGGTTTGATTTATATTTCTCTTGTTTGACAGACTTTCCTTTGAAATTAATTTTTCCTTATTTCGTTAATTATATGATTTGCATAACATTTGGTGTCTAATGAGCTTTTAATATTACAATTTTTTAATATATCTGTTAACTTTAAACTCTACCTATTTAAAGCTGTACTCTCTTTATAATTGTATTGTACACTGGAGGCATTATACCTGGTTCAAAAACTACTGGAAATATCACCAGTTGCTTTTTGAATTACCTTTTCATAAGTTAGTTCTTCTAATTAGACAGTACTTGCAAATTATCTTAATTCAGTTATGATGATTAGTCGATCAGTTTGTATGTAAAAAAAAAATTACATTTCCTGTGTCTGATTTTCTGCTCATGTGGCCTGAATCTGCTTGGTTTCTTTCAGATATTCCTGTGGAGATCACACCCAAAAAAGATTCTAAACAAAACTCAGTTATTTGCCTTGGATCTGAGTCTGAAGGATGGTCTGAACCAGATAGAACTGTTTCCCTTGCTAGAATTGGATTGAAAGAAGAAACCCCTATACCTGTTAGAGAATTGAGAAGTGATTCATCTGACTCACAGGGAAAATCAAATAATTCATCAGGTTTGAAGCTTAGATATACCTTTATTAATGAAAACTATACTGTTGTATTCATTTTACTAAGTATTAAAGCAAAGGAACTCGAAATGTTATTTCCACAAATCTAATAACTTCTGATTTAAAATTTTTTTTAAATCAATTCTTCCATTGTGTATTAAGGATTTTTTTAATATTATCTTAACAATATTACAACATAATATGATGTTGGTTAACATCAGTAAGTTAAATTTAAAATTATTTTCTAACTTTCTGTGTTCAAATATGAAAGTAGGTAATATCGAAGTAATGGGGTGGTGGATGATGTTTTCTGGTCAAAAACAAGTATGAAGAGGGAGATACAAAGTTGTAAAAATGTTGATTTTATATTACATATGTACACAACTTTATGTATATATTTGAACAAATTTAATGAACAATGCATTTCATCAGACATTGATCTAGAGAAAAGTAATGCAATTTATAAATATTAATTTAGTTGTGGTGTATTATACCACATAAATTTTTAACAATTAATGCGAGGGAATAGAATAAAAAATCTATCTGTCCCAGCCAGGACTCCAACCTGAATCCCCTGCTTAGAAGGGACAGATAGATGTTTTATTCTATTCCCTCACATTAATTGTTATGCAATTTGTTTTTTGTTGTTTTTTTTTTNTTTATTGGAGACATGTATGTTTGTGTATATACTACAGAAATAGCAGAATGAACACAGAAGACTTTTTATTTTAAATCCATAAATAAACTTGTATTTAATTGGTTACATAAAGTGTAAGCTATTTAGATGCATACTGTTGGGTAAGCTGTTTTAAATTGTCGCACGTTATATCTTTTCTTGTTTTTGCTTAATTTGTAGAATGTAGTTTACTTCTTTGTTAAATTTTGATCCTGTTGGTCTAAATCTCAGTTAGGTTGTAATTTTATTATTCTAAATTTGAAAATTAATTATAATTCATTTATTTATTATAAAATATGTTATATTTTTCTTTAAAAACTCTGCGCAGTTTGTGGTAATTAAAAATGTATTTTTAACTTTACTTTTCCTCTTTCATTCATTACACCCCTATTGTTAAAAATTCGAAAAAAAACTCTTGGGTTTAACATCTTATTTATTGTTGAGTATTATATAAGCTAAATCTCTAATCAAACTCTTAATTACATAGATTTATTCTGCAATTAGTTAATTTCCGAATAACGTTAAATAACGTGGTAAAGTTAATATAATATCAAAAAATATCTACTACATAATACATTTTTATAAATTATATTTTGTTACATTATTTTATCAATATTAATTACAGGTTTATTAAGAACATTTTATTTAATATGTGTCTCCAAAATTTCTTGCCTGCATAATATTTTCTATGTGATGTTCCTTTTTTACTACATACGCTCGCTCTATGATCCCCTATAATAATAAGACACAATTTTGCAAAAACAAGCCTGAACCAAAAAGTGCCCTTTCCTAGTTGTACTAGATTTGTTAATAGTACATATAGCTGCATTTTAACCTGAGCTCTACTGACCATTTCTTCAAAGCTTCCTCACCTCTAAGGAATAATAGTATGAAATATATTAAACTAAAATTATGGCAAATAAATTGTGAAATGGTGTAAGTGTGAATCTTTCAGTTTAAATTAGACTTACACAAAGCTCTGATTTGAAAGTCAAAATTCATTTCTGGTAAATCATGGGATTTAAATATAACATTATAGAATATAAATTATACTGTTACTTTGTATCTGTTTTGTCAAAAATTTCAATGTTTTTAGTTAAGATATTAAAGATATGCTGTCATAATGATAATGAATGACCTCTACAAATTCTATAGGAGCTATATTTTTAGAGCTAAAATATAGAGAGATAAAGATAAGGGAGAGAGAGAAAAAAACCTTATAACATTTTACCAAACTAAATTATTATTAAATTTGACTTCAAAATCGCTTATATTGTTTTTAAAAAAATAAAATAAAAAAAGCACATGTTAGTTGTGATATCAATATTCCACTTCAAACCCTCATTTAATGTCTTTATGGTCCCTAACTTCTTAGACTTTTATATTGGAAGTATCTTAAAAGTTATTTTCTGGTTTTCCATTAGTTTATTTCTTTATTTTTAAGAAGAAAAGATATTGCAATCGTGGTACTCAAACCTGCATCTCCTAACCGTTCAGTTATAATACCAACTTTCTCATATCTTTGGTACTTAAACTTCTCTTTAGATGGCTAACTAACTAGCCTCTGAGGTATGAAAAACATTCAGTTGTACTGAATTTCTTTAAAAAGAGGTATTATTGAAAACCTTTTGTCTGCTCTAGGAATTCTGGGTACAAAGTTTTAGTCTTACAAATTCATGTGATGAATTCATTATGGAATTAAAAGTAAGCAGTGAGTGCTTGCTATGTCCTTAAGTAATTTTGTGCACTTGACTTAATCAGTAGTATGTATCAATCAAATGTACTATAATTTAGCATTGTTATGTTAATAGTCAAACTGGGTTTAACTCTAAACTTTTAATGCAATATTTCGATCAAAGTAATCAACTGTCTCTGGCCTATTTTAAAACTTGCCTTGAATGTTATACATTTGTGTGCTAGATAACGCATAACAGAAGCTGATCTTCATTGCTCTTATGAGGCAGCAACTAACTCTTGCACAGTGCCACATAAAACTCACCATAATTTATTTTATTGTTTCATGCTATAATCCTCACTATACATAATAATTATCTTCACATATTTTAAAAAACTAATTGCTAAATTTAATACATTTACATATTAGGATAATAAATGAATTTAAGGTTGTTTAAATTACTTTTTATATAATTAGTTTTGAAAGAACTGGTCTCGTCCTACAAAAATTAATTATTAATAAAACTTAAAATTATTGGTTTATTTTGTTTTAAATAATCCTTTATAAGTTTATATTATCAAAACCAATTTCTAATACTAAAAACAAGAAATCATTTATTATAGTTAATATTTGTATGATAATTAATAGGGATATTTGTAATCCCTATGGGAAATCAAGCTATTCACATTAGTACTATGACATGACATTTGTAATTTTCAAGGGATCTTCACTGAGCCTTCATTGGGGAAACTAAGAACATACTTTATTCCAGACAATAGTCTGTTAAAAATGTATGTGTGTTGTCTGCCTATATGTGTTGTAGTGTCCATGAATAAGAATTTTCAGGGGACACTATAACACAGGGGAAGCCAAGAAAAGTATGTTTCTCAATCCTGATTGTGATCATAACCTCCCTCCGAGATCTCTCCAGACATCACTATCACCCTGTGGATGACTTACAAGTTAAGTCAAAACGTCGGCAATAAGAAAATAATTACGCAACAATTTTGGAGTATTTTATTTTTCTTATCCTGGCGGAATCCCGACTAATTTCTCCAGTATATCTTTTGAGACTTAATGGATCCCTCAAGCAAAGCTGGTATCCCAATTTAAAAATCTTTCTATAAATTTAGTCTTAGGTTAATTTTCGAATAGTTTTTTTTTTTCCCCCAAGTTACAGTAATAATTCATGTGAGTTACATTCTAGTATTATTGGTCTTTATGGAATTAAGCTAACATCATGTGTGTTTTTATTGTTTTTTACAAAATATGTAATTCAAATAAAACTTTTAGAGTTTTTAAAATGGCTTCAGTACATTTTATTGGAGACATGTATGTTTGTGTATATACTACAGAAATAGCAGAATGAACACAGAAGACTTTTTATTTTAAATCCATAAATAAACTTGTATTTAATTGGTTACATAAAGTGTAAGCTATTTAGATGCATACTGTTGGGTAAGCTGTTTTAAATTGTCGCACGTTATATCTTTTCTTGTTTTTGCTTAATTTGTAGAATGTAGTTTACTTCTTTGTTAAATTTTGATCCTGTTGGTCTAAATCTCAGTTAGGTTGTAATTTTATTATTCTAAATTTGAAAATTAATTATAATTCATTTATTTATTATAAAATATGTTATATTTTTCTTTAAAAACTCTGCGCAGTTTGTGGTAATTAAAAATGTATTTTTAACTTTACTTTTCCTCTTTCATTCATTACACCCCTATTGTTAAAAATTCGAAAAAAAACTCTTGGGTTTAACATCTTATTTATTGTTGAGTATTATATAAGCTAAATCTCTAATCAAACTCTTAATTACATAGATTTATTCTGCAATTAGTTAATTTCCGAATAACGTTAAATAACGTGGTAAAGTTAATATAATATCAAAAAATATCTACTACATAATACATTTTTATAAATTATATTTTGTTACATTATTTTATCAATATTAATTACAGGTTTATTAAGAACATTTTATTTAATATGTGTCTCCAAAATTTCTTGCCTGCATAATATTTTCTATGTGATGTTCCTTTTTTACTACATACGCTCGCTCTATGATCCCCTATAATAATAAGACACAATTTTGCAAAAACAAGCCTGAACCAAAAAGTGCCCTTTCCTAGTTGTACTAGATTTGTTAATAGTACATATAGCTGCATTTTAACCTGAGCTCTACTGACCATTTCTTCAAAGCTTCCTCACCTCTAAGGAATAATAGTATGAAATTAAAATTAAAAATTAAACTAAAATTATGGCAAATAAATTGTGAAATGGTGTAAGTGTGAATCTTTCAGTTTAAATTAGACTTACACAAAGCTCTGATTTGAAAGTCAAANTCTCATTCTCTTTTCAGCCCTGAAGAAGCCATCACATGATGTGCGAAAGCTCGGCAAATAACAACAATTTGACACGGTCCAACCCGGAAGAAGAAACGGTAAATACATCTGACGACCGTCGAAGCCTACGTGACCAAATATGTCATTTCCTATGAGCTCAAGATTAGATCCAATTATTTTGCTTTGGCATACTTCTAAAGATCACCTGGCTATGTCAAAAACCAAATTAGTTTATGCAAATTATGTCATCAACAGACAATTTGCAACTGATCTGCCATAGAATTCTTTACCCACAAATACTTTGTTGCTGATTTAACTTAGCTATATGTTTTTTTTTCTCATACTTTTTTATCAATCTCAATAATTTACATGTCCATTTTTTTATCTTAATAAATTTAGTTTAACATTTAACACATTACCACCTACACATCACCACACCTATATCTATAAAGTTGGGACATTATTCTTCACCCTGTGAAAAACCAATTTTTTTGTGCTTAAATGATTTCGAATATAATGTAAGTAGAGAATTTCTAAAGGCCTTTGAGGCCTATATTTCTTTTACTCTGCCAGAGGGAATAATTGTAGATAGTTTTCCTTTCCCTCCATCTCCTTTCTTCTGGGGAATGACCATACATACCTGAGGTTGCTCAATGGTTGTCCCCTGTTGCCGGCAGCAGTCAGAACGGGTCTGGAGGAGAAGGATCGCCCTCTTGGAGAATTCATCTGCTGAGACTGAGGCACGTCTGAGGCGCAAACTCGACCAACTTACCCTCTCCAGCTCAGAGGCAGTCATCGAGAGGACACGTATTGCTAATGAGAGACTCGCTCTACAACGACACCATGCTGTACACACCAATTATCTATACAAGTTTAGAGCATGCTGCATGAGGATCGTGTAACACTAATCGTGCTGGCTTTATTCTGCCTTATTTTATCTTAATAAAGCATTAATCTCTAAACCTGTTTTTAATTGTTCCCAGTGGACTATATAGTGTTCTTTAGAACTCTATATAAACTAAAAGTGTAGTTATTTATTGACTAATCTATGATTTAAAAATAATAATGATCATTATAAATAAATGATATGAAATTTAAGAGAAAAAAAACAAAAATAAAAACCATATAACAAAAATAATTTTATAAAATAACTTTTTAACAAAAAATCACTACTTTATAACCNTGACAAAGCTACATATAAGAAATAATAAAAAATATATACCTAAACCTATAATTGATGAACTTATTTTTAATTGGAGCATCCAAATTTTATAAAAAGGAAACTATATGAAAATTATCTTGATTTCCTTAATACATTTACAAATTTAAAATTCAATTTTGATATAGGCAACAAATCACTGCCAATTCTTTGAATATTTTTAATTAAAAGCCACATTACTTTCAAAACATAAGGTTTCATTATCAAAACCCAGACATTTAATATGGTAGGTAACAAAACAAAAACTAAATATTAATTTTAGTTTTAATTAATTTGGCTAAATTTTAAAATTCTTTATATTAGTTTTGTCAAAAACCCAAACCCCCCCTAAATGACATCTTTGATAATGCAGATGGAGTGTGAACAGCTTTACAATAATTCATTTGAAATTACGACAATCGAACATTAATCACATTTCCTTGTAGTATTTTTATATTAAAACTATAATTTTCACTATCAAGATCAATATAATTATTAAATGTTTCATCAAATTTGCCCTCAAATACAGTTTGGAGAGCTAAGGAAATTGTATTTATTTAATCTTCCACCACCTATAATGAGTCCATCATGTGCACAAACAATTGTGTTAGGTTTTTTTTTTTTTTTTTTTTTTTTATAAAAAGTTTCTTCTTAGAAGTTATGCAAAGTTTATTAATTAATCATCAGTCAAGAAAATGTGAACTTAGGGACAGGATGTACCCTCTCGTATTCATGATAGCCCTGAAGATGGGTTACAATGTAAGCCCAAATGTCGGCAGATAATTTTTTTTTTAAATACACTTTTTTTAAATTTGTATTTTTTTGGATATACCTTGACTGAACCCCAATAAAAAAATAAAAAATCTAATAATTTATTAATTAATGTGGCAGAACTTAAGCATGATCTTGTCTCTCTCTTTCGTGAGTATGTTTCATTTTATTTATGCATTGTGATTTTTACTAAGCTTGATTTTCGTTAACATCAACAATTTTTATATTTAGCATAAATGTGTTTTTAAATTTTAAGCATTCAATAATTTAGCCCAATAGACTAAATTCCCTTCTTATGTTTGGAGTAGGTTAATATTATCTTTAAAAAAGTTAGAGTTAATCTTATTTAATCAATTGATTATTTATGTTTATGTTTTTATTTATTTTTCAAAACTGAACTATAATGCTTTATCTCTTTGTTTCTGTGTATTTTGTGCCTCTTTTTTTTTTCTTTTTTTTAATTTATTAGTGTTTTCAATCAGTTATTGAGTAAGAAAATTCAAAGTTATGATGAAGTCTTGATTTCATAAAATATTCTTTAAGCAAGTTAAGTTAGTTTACTTTTATTTATTTATTGCTTGCTACTGCCTGGTTTATTATGCAAGAGCCTTTCTTTTACTTATTTGTAATAGGTTTGTTTACATTGAATGCTTGTGTTTTATTTTATTCTAATTCTTCTTCTTAATTATGTGTCAGTTAGATTATATATAAATTAGATTTAATTTAATTTAATAATTCATATAAAGTAGCATCTGGTGATTTATATATATAGGAGCAATTTCACAGATTAAACATCTGACCATGACCATTTTTTTCTTAATGAAATTTGATCTGTAACTTTTGATTTTAAAAATGAAGGCTGAGTTCATTGCTGGGTATAGTAGGACCAATATGAATGGGGATTGCTTGAAATGTTTAGTGCGAGCTAGAGAATGTTGTTGTTTTTTTCTTTATAGGGGTGTAATATTTAGTTGAGTAATGAAATTGAACACCAATTAGTTTGTTTATTGATAAGAAATATTTTAGGAGTTAAACAGTAAAATTGAAAAAATAAATGTGTAGGTTTAACAAAATTGTAAATTTTAATTTTACAATCTAGAAGCCACAATTAGTTGTTTTCTTAATGAAATTTTCCATATTGGTTTTTAATTGAAATTGAAACATTAAGTTAATTATATTGCCAAATCAGACAAATGGAAGTGGGGAATTAGCTGAAATGTATGAGTACAAAAAGTTCATTTGTTGTAGTGAGTATAATATTTTCTTTAGAGTAATGAACATAGACAAGGGTCTAGAACATAGACAAGTTAATTGATAGAAGAAATATTTTAAAAGTTACTCAAATAAATAATAAGTTCTACTTACAATTAGAAGTAGGGGTTAGCCTGCACAGTAAATTTTGAAATTTGCTGCCCAGAAGTCATAATTGTTTTACCGAGTGAAATGTGTTCTATTGCTCTTATGTGTAAATTGAAATACTAAGTTTGTCATAAAGCAAAATTGGATGAATATGATTGGGGGATTACCTTAAATGTCAAGTGTGAGTAAAAAAAATTGTATTAATGTAATGGACATAATATTTAGTTTAAAGTAATGAATCTCAACACTGACATGTTTATTAATAAAATAAATATTTTAGAAGTTACACAGTTAAATTGAACTATTAGATGTGGGGGATTATCTGAAATGTCAAGTTTGGGTAGAGTTTTTTGATGCAGCAGGTATAATATTTAGTTTAGAGTAAAGAACTCAACACAGATTTGTTTATTGACTGAAGACATCTTTAAGGAGTTTCAAAGCCAAATTGAACATTAAAGATTGGCATTTGTTCACCTATTCCCTAAATATTAATGGTATGGCCTAAAAGCTGCAATTTTTTTAATCTTTAAAGTAAAAAAATTAGGCATTTTGTATTTTAATGTAGAATGAAGGGTGATTTTGTTATTGTCAAGGATTGTCACTTGGGGGTAATAAATTTGTTTTAATTACAACAGGTAATATTTAGTTTAGAGCAATGAAATTGAAACCAAATTTGTTTCTTGATAATGATATATGGGGCTTACATTAGACGGAAAGTTCACATACATGTATTCATCAACAACGATACTGAGAAATTGAAATTGAAATGGCAGCTCCTGTGTGACAGATTTATTTGTTCTATTTGTTAAGAATAATTAATTTAAACCATCCAGTAAAACTTATGTCATGGCTCCTATAAAATCTTCATTTAGATTTTAGTGTCTGAAAAGGAGGATAAGAAAAACTTTTCTGTTCATATTTACGTTAAAAGTGTACTTACTTTTATTATTTTAATTTTTAATATAAAGTAAGTTTCATAAACAGCTTTGAAATGTTTTTAGAAAGAAATTTTTTATTGAAAAATTATGATAAACAGTAGGGCTGCTCGCTATATTGTGATACAAAAAAGACACAATGTACTCATCAGCACAAGTACATTTGTTTAATATATTTATTCAATATAAATTTTGCATGATCTTGTACTAATAAACCACTGACTCATTAATAAATCATAATTAGTTTATGTGATGGTCCAATAGCATTCTAAACTTATATATTATGTACAATAAATAAGNTGTACAGAAACCAATGAAGACGGAGAATATAAGGTATGAGAGTTCTATATTCATTGGTGGTAGAAATAATAATAACCCTTTAGATTATTTACCTCAAGTACATTAGTTTAATATATTTATTCAATATAAATTTTGCATGATCTTGTACTAATAAACCACTGACTCATTAATAAATCATAATTAGTTTATATGATGGTCCAATAGCATTCTAAACTTATATATTATGTACAATAAGTAAGAATTATTATTTTTTAAATAATTGATTTTATAAAATTAGTGATTGCTAATGAGTTTCTGTATGGTCTAGGAGGTGAAGAGCGAGTTAGAAAGGCGAGTGACAGAATTAGAACTTGCAAACCGTGAATTAGAGTCAAGGTTAGCCATGCTCTCCAAGGCGGACTCAGCCCCTACCAGTCCGAGGGGGGATTTCAAGCGGCAGAGGAGCAACCCCACATCAGATTACACATCTGACCATGACCATCATGTAAGTGTCCAATAGGAACCATAAACATTATGTCCACTTCTGTTATTCAATGTTATTTAACTATTTAAAATTGTTCAAAATGTTTCTGGTTCCTATAATTTCTTTTTCTGAGGAATGTATTTTTTTATATATAGAATTATAGATATAATTTATTTTCTCAGTAGAAAATAAAATGTATTCGGCTTGGAAAATGAAAATCCTACTCACAAAATTATATGGTTAACATTTCTAAACATATATCTGAAAATCGATTAATAATAATAAAATAAATTGTACCCTGTGTTAAAAATATGATAAAATTTGGGATTTAGACTTTATCTGTTCCAAAGATGTGCTTCATATCATATGAGCTTGATCCATCAATTCTATAGTGGTCTTAAAATAAAGAGTTAAAATATTAAAATCCAACCGTTCAACCTATCCATGTGGGTTTCATGTAATTTTCATGGAAGCATTGTGCTTCTAGTTAACATTTTTTCTCCTACAGTTATCGTTTAAAAAGTTAGTTAGGCAGTATTATTGTTAGGTAGAACAGGAGCAAATACAATTACCATGTGTTATTTATTTTATTCATCGCTTATCTTCTGTAGAGAAACTTGTTTAGTTATAAATCATAATCTACCTTGCTATAAATTTTAACATAC
>KZ813177.1:0-10406 GCA_000696205.2 Oncopeltus fasciatus | reverse complement strand
TGGTAAATGCACCGGCCCGGAAAGCAGGAGATCCAGGTTCGATTCCTGGCTGGGACAGAAAGATTTTTTTTATTCTATTCCCTCTCATTAATTGTCCAAAATCTGAAGGTCCCTCAGTGCTGCCCTGAAGCACTTGAAACACTTTAACTCTGGGCAGCCAACGCTCTGAAATATTTTATACACTTTATAGTTTTCGTTAAAGTGCTTTAAGTGATTTAGGACAGCTCTGGGGGGCCTTCAGATATTATAGGAGCTGAAACGATGGATAATTTTAAAGAAATATAAAAACTATACAAACCAACCGCTTTCTTCAGAACTGTAGTTATTTATTTCAAAATTACTTATTTGAGATAAACCCCTCTGTAAAATTATCCTAAAAAACAAAGAATACCAGTGAATTTTAATTCCGATTTTATACAACGAGATCCGTTGAGTATAAACGATATCGCTCACAAATCCGGCGACCATTGAAACGACACAACTCAAATTTTGGTTTTCAGTTAAGCCTGCTCCTAAACAAATAATTTTACTGGTGCATTTGAAAAGTATCTGAGTAACACCTTCTAGCTTGAAGGTTTCACTTTAAAGAAATCTTAAACTCTTTAAATAAAGTTTTGGAAAGTATTGGATTAGGAAATCCTAATGATGCGATTTTGTTGATTAATGAGGATATAATTTACAATAATTATTTAAACACTATATATCATATTTCGTCCTTTTCAAATAATAGTTGCGCCTGATACAGAAATCTATTATAATTTAGGGTTTCTGATAAACAGCTCTTACCAGTACCCGGATTCCGTTTAATAAGGACTAAATTCTTTTTAAATAAAATTATATTTTAGTTTCTTAATCATCATTTGAAAATTCAATCATTTTTAACGCAATAACAAAAATACCTCATAAATTTGGATCACCATCCACTTCCACTCATCCTACTTCACTCATTGACGACTAACAGTGTGCTTCTCATTTGCATGGTTCATGCATATTTTCAATTGGTAAAAGATGACGAACATAATCACACAATAAAAGTACGGGATCCTTAACTCATGTCCTTCTTAACTATTTTAGCCCCCCAACAGAGAGCACTACAGGTTGGCACAGACATACAACGGAAGGAAGATTTGAGACCTGAGGCAGGGACAGTGTCCTATAGCGTTGCTCCGGGTATTAAAGAGGGCAAATTAAAATTTTAAAAAATGTTTTATTTTTAGTAAGAAAAAATGTGGTATTATATTAAATTATTGAGAATATTGGCAAGTTACAATATTACACGATCAGGTATGCAACTTTTCTAAACACACGACTAACGGATTAGAACTAATTTATTCCCTATAAAATCTCTATAACAGTTTACTTTATTTTTAAAAAAATGAATAACTAAAATTGAAAACCAAACTATCATTTTTTAAGAGACGAATTTTTTTAACATTTCTTACAGGACATTGAGGAGGAGCTATCCTTCTTTTCGTACTGTTTCAGTACAGCTCTGGGGTATAGTTACCCTTCAGTATAGCTTTGTATTTTATTATTTTTGTTTGTTCATTTTTTTTCTTCTGTTTAATTTAAAAAAACATTTACCTAAAACAAATAAATTATCAAAAAGTCCAAACATTTATTTTACTGTGCTTTTTAAATAATGTGCTTATTTAAAAAGCACGGAATATTGTGTTTCAATCACAAGATGTACAGATAGTACATATATGTACTGTACCAGTACGGGTACACTTGAACTTGCTCGAACCAAATCGAACAGAAATTTTTTTTCAGTATCAATACCAATGTTTTGTTGTATCTGTTCTCGTCATCTGCCATCACATATAGCGATAGGTCGAAAGTGGGCACATGCTTGTATCCAACTATTATTATATCAAAATACATTTTTCTCATTTGGTTAATACATTGATATATAAATTATTTATAAATTTACAGGCTCTTGCAGCAGCTGCAACACTACTCGTCATATTGATTCAATACAGTCTAAGTAAAACTAAATTATGGTGTGAATAAATATTTGACTTATAATATAAAGGAAATTTAGCAAATAAATCAATAATTATTTGTATATATTTTTTTATTTCTTAATCCTATGTGAAATAACACAAATACACTCATAGTTGTATTATTTTTTAGTATTTAGCAGATTCCTGTTAAAATAAAATAAAGGGAACCCTTTCCCCTTGTGTAACCAGCGCCCATATCTTACCCTTGGTTGATTCGTCATTATGGCTTAATAAACCCAACGTTTTAATAGTACACGATGATTTTTTTTTTTTTTTTTTTTTTTTTTGCAAAATGTAGTATTTTACTTCATAAAATCAATTGTACTCTTTATTTCTATAATTCAAGCAAGATTTATCAATAGCCTTTAACTTCAGTTATGTTAGTTGTATTAACTTGGAATTTTAATTCTAATTTTAGATATTTATTTTTTGTTTGTTCTTGAACTTCCTTCTTCCCTGTTTTGTTTATGTTAAAAAAATATACCATTCTTCTTAAAATATGTTTTTATTTTTTATTTTGTTGTAAACCATCATGTTATGCAAATTATAGAGCTGAATATGGTTAATTTGTGGTAAAATATAGAGCAGAATATGGCTACAATAGGCTAAAAATTGGAAATTGTATTAGTGAACATAAGGCGGTTGAGGTTGAGATTTATTAACTAAAAAGGGCCAATGAAGAATATGACCAAAAATTGCTGATGGCCAAAAGCCAGGAAGAACAACCATCAGATAGTCAGCCACACTGGTGTTAGGATGGGAAAAATGAGGATGAAGAAGTCATATCAGGAATCCAGTCGGAAAATTAACCAAGAAGGATCTGACTATCATGTGAGTGTTTGAGAAGCTTAGAAACTAAGGAACTTCAAGAGGCGATACATATTAGGATTATCCTGGGTTTGAGTATAACGTCACATATTGGGCTGACATAAAGGATGCTTGAGTAACCCAGTTGCCACCAAGTTTCCAGCTGGATTGGTGGTATGTGTAACCAATCAAAAATAATGGAGCCAGACCAAATACTGCCAAACTGTACCACAATGTGTTGTTTTAAAAGTATAAGATAATGGTTTTATAATTTAGGTAGTGTGTAAACTCCAAATAAATTTAATTTTGAAATATGGGAGTTTAAATGAATGTGCTGCAAGCAGAATTACACTGAAAATCTCTTAATTAAAGATGAGCCAGCCACTGAAGCTGGTGCACAGTAACAGTTCTGCTTTGATGAGATATTAAATTAGAAATAATTTTGGACAAATATATAAAAGAAATGCAATTGAAAATAGTAAGTAATGCTTAAAGAGGTATATCTACTTGAGAAAGGCAATTATTGGAGTGAACCCCTCAATAAATAGTTAGGAAAATAAATATAGGGAATATATATGTATATATAAATATATCTTTTTTTTAAAATAAAACCTCCTTTTTGAAGAATATGAATGAAATCTTTCTAAACAGCCAGTTAGTGATGATTTGTCATTCACAGGAAGTAAATGATTATGTCCCTCATTACTCACTAGCTGATATAGGGTTTTGATAGTTAATACGGAGCTGTCACGGAGCGGAGTCTAAAAGGCACTGGCCTAAATTGATATATTGGGGGGGAAGATAATGACATTGGATAAGAATTTTAAATTAAAACAGACATATATTTAACGTTCCATAAGCATTGATTGCTAAAACTGCAATTTTCCAATGAGGTATTGGTGAGGCACCTGGTCTCTTCACTATACAGGATAAAGAGTTAATAATGGATTTAAAAACCTTTGCCTGGAGACTTTTTCTTTTCAACAAATTCAAGAGATATGTAAGAAAAAATTCTACATGAAATACTTGTCTTTTAATCTAATATTCACCTTTAAAACTCATAACTAACTATAAGGAAATGTCACAAACTTAATAATAACCAATTATAGACTAACTATGCTCTCTTTACTCAGTTGGCAATTTCAAAATTGAGCCCTAAGTAAACAAAGAAATATTTTACCTCTAGAAAACCATAAATCTACCTATATTTATTAGAATGAAATGTATTTAGGTGCTAAGTTTGTGTTCGTGTATGTTACCATAATAATAAGTTAATCGAATTTAAAGCTTCTGACACCCTGACTTACTTTGACCATACTTCATAAAAACTAAATTTTTCTATATTTTCTTTTTACACATATTATCAATTTCATTATTTTAAAATTAATTTTCTATTTTAAAAATTTTTTTTTTTTTAGCAGGATTGTTTTTCTGTAGCTGTGGTCGAAGATATAAGTATCGGCGAGGGCTGTACAATCATAAAAAATTTGAATGCGGTAAACAACCAAAATTTGAATGTCCACATTGCCCTTATAAGTCAAAGCAAAAAGCTCCTCTCAAAACACATATCTTAAGAATTCATATGGATCAATATGTCACAAAATATGAACAAAATATATGATTTTGTTGGTTTAAGGACTACTTTATTTCAAGCATTAACATCATACTTTGTTCCCATTGGAATTGGATTGAAGCAAACATTCTTTCTTTTTCCTTGATATTACAAAAAAAAAAGAAGAAAAAAAAAGTATTCCCATATTAGGATGATGCATAGTAAAATGAAATTTCAAGAAAAGAGTAAGTTAAATTTTGAAAAGTCTGTCAGGATCTAAGTTAAGCAAGTAATTCCTCTATTAAACTACAGAATTGTAGTTGATGAATATTTTTATTTGTATTTCTGTGTTATATAATCCCTTCTCTTATTAAATATATATTTTATCAATAAACTATTGTTGAGTAATATTGCACTAAACTAGATATAACGACTGAAGCTACAAAACACTATTTGTATCTGACTAGATGTTTCAGATAATATCATATTCTTATTCACCCAGTTGTGGATAATAATAAAATCAGCTCTTCATCTACAATTATAAGAGATATGTCAAGTTTCTTTAGGAATAATAACTAATTGCAGCTTCTGGACTATACAATTAAAAATTAAGACTCAGGTAAATCCCAATCCTAATTGTTTAATTTCACCATGAAACTTCTTAATTATTTTTGTATTAATACACTGAACTATTATTATAGTATTTATTACTTTAAACTGAATAGCCACTTAATTCTAAACACCCATGGCCCTCTCCAAACTTTTATTTCTTGACAAAAGCTTACTCATAGTTGGAGTTTGACCCATAGGCCCAAGATTAAGAGGCGACCCCTCAATAACTCGAAGAAATGCCAAGTATATAAGACAAAATATCTAGTAAGGAAGGTTTGTGTGTGTGTGTGTGTTTTAGGTGTGCTCATATGATTTTGTTGGTGAATATATTTTAATTTTTTCTTGCTTATTAGAAGGGAGGTCATATATGGAATTTAGTTGTGATTTATTCATCAAAATTTTTTATGAAATTTACTCATTGACATACCCATTGCATCATATTGAGTTCACCTACTAAATTTCATATATAACCTGTATTCTGTATGATAATACAGAAAAAAAAAGTACTAAACAGTCATAATATTTCCTAGTTGACGCACCTCTTCATATGTTTTAAGACTGTAAAACCTCCTTCCCACTGGAAGTTAATTCCATACAGGATTATATCATTTAATAAATTTTTGCAACAATTTTTATAATTTTACTGTTATGTAAATATTATACTCTATTAAGAAACGAAAACTTGTCCTAAGCCTTGGATGTTTAGAATAGCATTACCACCTGTTGATAATTCTTTCCTCTATGACCTAAATGGTTAAAAGGGAAGTTAAATACATTTTAAGAAATTTTCATTTTTTTACAATGTATTATTTTATACTGGTTACTTTGTTTTGAAAATTTTTTTATAAAATATGAGAATTTAGTGATTCAGACTTTTAACTAAATAATTTTTTCCAAATAGTACACTTTACTTTGAAAAGGCCAATTTAATAATCAATTAAAGAGCAATTTTGGGTTCAGTAAAAATATCAAAATGACATTTTGACCGAACCTCAATAACCTCTTCAATAATATATCTCTATGGTCAAAACTTCTCCATCTTAATTGTAATAATTGTTCATAAAATCGCCTTTTAAAATTGAAAACTTCTTACTATAATTGTACCTGTTATTTAGTGTAGGATTAACCAAGTAAAAATGATCAAAGTGTTCTAATTTATATATTTCAACGTATTACAAATATTGGGCTTTAAAATATGCAAGCAATATTCAAATAAATATTTCAGGAATGGATACATAATCAAAATGAACTATTTACTATAATCATAAATATCATCTAATTAATAACTTTTGAGTTAATGAATCTAGTTTAAAAATACTCACCTTTATAATTCTTAAAAATATTTAACTTAATATTGACCAATCAAACATGACTTCAGTTAAGTTTCTTCACAATAAGTGAATCACGTTTTAAATATTTTTGATAAAGAAAATTAAAGACGTGCTTTAAAGAGAATTTTGATAAATCACAAGAAAGTAAATTCAGGACTCATATTGAGCAAGCAGGCCATGGGAATGGAATTTATATTGCCTCTCTTTGCAAAACCAAGAATGAGAAAAAACTCTAAAATTTTAGAATCCCTTGAAATTAGATTGGAAAAAAGCCTTGAACTCAGATTGCCTCATTTTTCATACTGAACTTTTAGTTATTGGAAACTGAATCATCAGCTGAAGAAATCTGTCAGCACCCCATCAGTTGCTTAAATCTATTGAGCTTTACACCTTTTAATATTGGGTAAAGAGTTCCCTCCCTCTCTCCTCCCCCCATTCTCTATTTTTTTCTTTCTTTTTATAATATCTTCATTTTACATTATTTTCAAAAAATCTTTTCCATTTCTTAATATACCTCTTTATTTGACTTAATTTTTCATTGTATTCTAAAAGGCACTGGCCTAAATTGATATATTGGGGGGGAAGATAATGAGTTTGGAACAAGAAGCTTGAATACCAAATTTGGCTTCTATATTTTAAAAATGAGAGATCCTGCCTGACTCCCCAAATAATATTCTTCAATTATTAGATGATTTTAGTTAACTAAAATCATCTAATAATAATATCAACGGTCAAAAAACTCTCCTTTTGAATATTCTTCAATATCTTACTTAATATGTGTGTGTTTTTAAAAAAATATATATTTATGAATATAGCCATGATGTCTGATGTCCTGATAAAGTACTCTCCAGGCAGTATAAAACCAGGATTAGTGGTCTTTCCTTATATTGCTTATAAGATATAATTATTTTCTCTCATTTAAGTCCATCTTAATGAAAAAGGAATCTATTTAGTCTATGCAGCTCCTGCACAANTAGTTTTTTCATTATATTAAACTTTTAAACATTAATTTAATTTTAGGATTTATTGCTTAATTAAAGTATTTTCTTACTCATTAAATAAAGAAACTTGTAAATTTTAATTTTGCTTTCTTCTGAAGAGAAATTCTGTTAATCTGATTTTAAACTTTATTTTTACTACTGTTTGGTATATAAATTCTTCATTTCAGCGCCAATGATCAATTCGACGTGCGGGGAAAAAAAAATCTGAATTAGTTATAATTTTTGTATGAATGGCTCTCATAAGTACAGGGTTTGAATTTATAAGGGATTAATACAAAATTGGGTTTTTGAAAAGATTATTTGTATTTTTGTTGGTTTTTATCAGTCTGCTGTGTAATTACTAAAATATTTATTTTATTAATAAGAAAAACTAAGTTGAGTTTCATTACTTGAAAATAAATATTTATTGTATATGCTGCATGGAAACAATTTTTTACTTGTACTTGACATTTCAGCTAATCCCCAATCTTAATGGTTCAAGTTTCCTCAATTTTAGCCTTTTGTTTTATCAGATTTTATTAAGAAAAACAAAACCGAGCCTGTAGAATGTTGACAGAAGCACACACACAAGACACACACTCATAAATCATTTTTGGAATTTAATATGCTGTATTGGAGAGTATATAAAAATATTTATTGAAAAAATTGTAATGAGAACAACTACAATAGTTAGTTACACTGCCTACAAAGTTCCCTTAAAGACTTTTTTTTATTAAACACTAATAAAAAAAATGTAATAACCTCTTAGCATTTAGGTTATCTAATTATTTATTAATCATTTATTATTATTTAGTTTAATTATTCTTATTGTACAATTCTTATCAGTTTTTTTCTTTATCTGCAAAATTATTCCATTATTCCTGCAAATAATTTTATAAAGAACCAGCCAGTTGTTGTATACCGGGTACTGGATACCGGGTACTAATTATACCGGGTACTTATACCCTTATAAGTACAAGAAATTTGAAAGTGGAAAAGAATGCCTCTTCCAGTATCCTCATTGCAATTGCAGCATACAAGTGAAACAAAGAAAGTCATCTGAAGTCTCACATTATTTCTAAACGCTTAGATATTTTTTTAAAAATTATAAATGTTTAACTAATGTAAATAAGTATATTTTAAGATTATTTGAGTGTTTTTATGACAATTATTGTAGCATTTAATTATGGTTATATAATAATTTACACTTTGTATATATTTTTCTCTAATTGCTGAGTGCTTTCAGAATTAGTGATTCCATCTTTGGACCTATGACCAAAGTACAAAATAATTTTATTCTGTCCATAAATATGGTACATAAATATATCTTATGCCTATCAAATGAAATTATATGTGTGTGTGTGTGTGTGTGTGTGTGCGCGCGTGCGCACACGTATGCAAACATTTGAATTATTATTAAAACAGTAATATGATTATAATTATTAAAATAATAATTATTGAATTNAAATTGTGGTCTTCGGTATTGCATATAGCTTGTATACAAAACTGCAATTTAACATAAATTACCTAGTATATTTGAGACTATACCGGATTTTTAAACACAATTCAGAGTTGTTTATTGAATTAAAATAATTTTTAAAAATCACTTTCAACTATTAACATTATAAATATAGACTGTATAGATAATAAACAATATAATATTCTTTGGAAGTTAATATCCGGACCTGTACATATTCATACTATAAATATAATACCTTTCATTCACACTAAAATATTCATTATAATAATGATACATCCTTAACCAGAATGCACAATCATCTTTATTTTTCTAACTGTGAAAGAGTTCAGAAAAAAACAAAAAACAATTATTGCTGATAACAATTATCATCAATAGCAGTTGAGCACCTTAATACTACATACTAAGCAATTATGCCATTACTTGAAAATAAATATTGCACTATTTTATGTTTGAAAAAAAAATTTTTTTAAATATAGTAGATTCACACTAAGAAGGTAGTTCACAAGCTATTTGCTTGTGTGATCCTGTTTTATGCCATAAATTTATTTTGCTTCTAGAAACTGACACAGATAAATTTTAGGAACACTACCATTAAATAGCTTAATCTTCTAATGGAAAACTGCCTGTAAATATTGTATCTTGTACTCTCATGAAAAACACTGAGATTAGCGGTGAAAGCTGTCAAGAGCATACCTACACTCATTGTTCTTAGGTGCATCTTTATTAATTTTAGACAAAACTAATTAGTCTACCTCTGCCCTTTCTGTCTTTGCCATGAAAATTTCAAAATCTCCAATTATTTACCATAATGGAAGAAACTATTTCTCTAGTTATCTTCTATTATAAGTCATCAGTTCTATAATTGAAAATTTCCTAGGAGCATTCATCCCCATCATTTATGTCAGCCATTTACATCCAATAGCTTGTGAAAAGAAAAAAAAATCTTAACAGTGAATGTGTGTGCAACTTATTTTTCAAGTTATAATGGATTACTGCTACATTGCTTAGTTTATATTTAACTATTTTATACTGTTTCTAGGAAGAAAAAAATTAGTTTCTCTAAAGTAATTGTTGTATATCTATACCAAAAGCCATTTATTAATTTGAAGATTGACTTTTTAGTTATAAACATTTCTCTTCCCTGCACTGCAAGTCAAAATATATTTGAAAACTAGGACTACTTCATTTTTCATCTACTCAGAATACTCATATTTTTTCTTTTTGAAATCTGTAATGAAATAGGGTGTTAATTCCAAACTCTGGAGTATTTTCAAATAAAGGAAATGTTCACACCTTTTTTTGGGTGTTGTTTCTCCAGATAGTATGAGAGAGATCTCACTAACAAATTGGATTCTGAAAAGCAGCTGGTAAATAATAGGTTTTATAATATAATACAATTAATCTGTTTTATAAAATATAAACTATAGAAATAGTACTGAAACAATATTACATTTTTTGTTATTACCTTATTTTATGGAATTTTTTATTAATTGCAACTTAAATTATTAATCATCATTTACAGTCCAAATTAATTCATTTTAGCATTGTTTTTAAAATAATGAAACCAAATTTTATGTTTATTTTAGCAAACTTTTAGATATGCTTATTAATGGGCAAAATTGGTTGAGAGGGAGGGAG
>JHQO02132854.1:0-12358 GCA_000696205.2 Oncopeltus fasciatus | reverse complement strand
GGGACCTTCTTAGGCCAAGTATTTTTAAAGATAAACCTATTCATTAGCATTAAGTAAAGAGTGCATAGCAAATATTACGAAGCATATTTAAGATTGTAATTTAGAGTTTTGAGTGGGCCCTCTTATTTTCATAATATAGAGGAAAAAAAATCACTATTTGGCGTTTTATTGCAAACCCCTGGAATATTTTTTCTTTCGATTGAAATCGAATGAGAGTTTAGAGGTACAATAAAATTTACAATCTTTATATATTCGTTGTTATTTAGACCAGAAAAATGTTAAAAAAATAATAGTTATAACTCGTCATTTTCTAACATTTATGTTCTACATAATTTTTACGAAAACGCTTTTTAGGGAAGTAATTTACTAAAGTAACTACGACGAATGAACGCTTCCCCCACTTGAACTGGTGTCTTTCCGGTCAGTCTAAGACCAATCTCTAGAGGCCATATTGTTAAAAACTACCTATTATTGGTGTTCTTTTACACAAGTTTTTGTTGCTATAAATTAAATTTCTTCTAATTTATGTCTAACCTAAAGGTTCATGAGAAATAGCCTAGATTTTATTTAAATGCTACTGATTACTATAACTTTATCCAAAGTGAATTGTTACAACAAATATGAATTCTTTTTTTTTTTTTTTAATTTTGTTTATTTATGTCGTAGTATTTGATGCTATAAAGGCATAATTTTGCCTCATTTTCTGGAATTGAACATATGGAAAATAATTTTTTTTTTATAAAAAACAAAGCTAAAAATAAAATAAAACTCATGAAGAAATTATTCACAATTGATGAGCCAGAGAGGCAGTTTTACTTGTTATTAGCTTGTTATTTCTTTCGTTGTTTTTTTATACGTTTTTGAGAGTTATATAATGTTGAAAGTGTATATGTAAATTTATATTTTTTTTTCTCACTAAAGTACTATTAAATTAATGTTGAATGTGTTGAGTGCTTTGTCTCACTTCTCAGTCAAGTGGACTGCTTATACAGCTTTGTCCAGAAGCCGTCTAAGAGAATCGGGGTCTCTGTAAATCTTTAATGGAATGATTTCTGCAATCCAGATGAGTCTCTATTTCTGCCCAGGGCCCAATGGGTTCCTTGAAGTGATCCCTCTAGGAGGCAAACATACCCCTCCCCCACCCCCCTCCCCCGATCATTAATGGGCAAACAGAAAGGGAGTGGACTCTGGAATGGAAGGCGTTTTGTCGTTCCCGAGTTCAAAGCCTACCTTGGCCGGTGCTCCGACTCGGTACACAGTCACTCCTGGGATTACGGTCTTGTGTTTGCGGGGTAAGCTGACCGGCCTAAACCAACAGATATTTACGGGGGGCTAATGCCTTCTCTATTTGCGGTCCGAGGGAGTTGAGCCGCGTAGTCTCCATCTCCTCCTGTATCAACAGCGGATCATTAACAGATCCAAAACCTCGGTGGAGGCGATGGTCGGTTTGCCTTCCGAAATGGATATCTTTTGTGGGAGGAAGCAAACTACCCAAACTTCCCTCTGGTCTGCCTACCTTCATGAATAACATAGAGCTAGCTAATACCTTACATCGGAAAGAGCAATAGTATATTGAGTTAGCTGAAGATAGTCAATTGGATTTAAGATGCAAGGTACAAGACTAAAGAAAGATGGTCGTTGAAGCTCCGAGGCAAGAGGGAGATTCGGACTTCCACACATTTCAAGAAATCATTCCTACAACGATCGTAAAATGAATCTCCTCTCTTACTAACCAGAATTAAACCCATTTTCCTTAAAAACCAATAAATCCTGAACTTACATGGCCGTTTATTGTAAATTCATAGAGATTCGTCGTAGTGTAAGAGGTAAGTTCATTCAGAGGTACATTCTACTTCATGATACATGGTTGCAGNTCATTCAGAGGTACATTCTACTTCATGATACATGTTTGCAGAAATCCGTTAGCACTGATGTGTTAATATCATACATAAAATATGCTTCCACATTCCTGTATAAATTTATTTGTCACACAACAATTATGACATATTTGTAGTTTAAATTAGCATATGTCTGACTTGATCTAATTTATTACAGTTTTCTTTAATAATACTCCAGATATAAAGATATACTAATCTATTTAATCTTATGTGGGTGAGAAATAATCAGGGTTTCGGCCAAGATGAGAATAATAAAATACTTCAAAATTATTGGATAATTATTTTATTATTGCCAACGTTTCGGCATAACTTGTAAGTCATCATCAGGGAAATAGAGACGTATGTAGAGATCTCCGAGGGAGGTTAATGGTCACATCTCAAAATGCGTTACTAAACTGTTACCAATAATTTTGAAGTATTTTATTGATTCTTGTCCTGGCCGAAACCCTGATTATTTCTCACGTGCAAAAGTGGACGGCCAGCCAAATACCAACCATATACAATTTTATATAAACATAAACCAAAATATATCGATTTCATATATTAAAATGTATATTATTTCCAGAACATTAAATTATAGAAAAATTGTATAATAAGTGAGGCAGAATTTCAAAATTTTCTACAAAAAAAAATATCCTTTTAATTATAGCCCGTTTAAATGAAGATTCGTGTGTTAGCAGAAGGAGAATTAAACTCTTATGGCCCACGAAAAGTCAAATCGATGTTTGAAAATTGTTGCGGGGAGGTTGAGCGTGCATCGCCAATCACACTGTAATTTGCCTGTTGACTATTTTCTGTAGAGATTATCAGTTAATTGTACTAATTTTCGAAAGGAAGAACGTTTGATGTGCCGTTCCTCGGCATCACATGCTGTAAAAGAGATGTGATGTCACTTATAATTTATTCAACAGCTTCTCTTACGACACTCTCCTGTTTTCCGATTAGCTCCATTTCGCTCGGTTGACTTAACATACATTCCCTCGAGGCTGTTCTGCAATAGAAGAAAGCCGGAGCATTTTAAGTAGTTGCAATTACCGAAGACATCTTTGTTTTCCTGTGACTAGTTGGGCTGTTCTTCTTTGCAGAAACTCTTTGTTGGATCCGTTGAACACGTTCCCCGGCTGATTAGGCGCCGCCATATTGAACAGCCGGCACACTTTGTCTCTGGATTGCCCCGGACTCTTTGCATGTCCGCTCCGCACGCCACACTCCCTATTCCAAACAATTATTGTCACCCAATAAGAGCACTAAATTGAGCTCTCTTAATGACAATTCAGAATCGGCTCCCATTAAAGGAACGCGAACTATTTAGAAAATGAATACCTAATTGAATGTGTGCTATAGTTTACTCGGACCGGTCTCTGTGAATTTCGCATCACGTTTTCTCTTTTGCACGGAAGGCTTTTAATTCCTTATCCGGATCTGTAAAGACCGCTTGATATTTCACCACTTAGTGGAATATATTAGCTTGCTGTGTTTCTCATATTGTATTTAAAAGGTTTTTCAATTATTCACGACTCGCTATTTTTTTTTCCGAGTCATTTTGCTCATAAACTTATAATTTCAATTAAAATTTTATAGAGAAATTGAAATTCTATTTCCCTATTTTGTTAGAATGAAAGCACAATCAGTACAATCAGAAACTATTTTCCTTTGCTGAGGAATGCTTTAAAATATATTTTATACCACTTTTAACTGGATACGGGACCTTCTTAGGCCAAGTATTTTTAAAGATAATTCTATTCAGATGATTTTGTAATAAATTAAGGTTCAAAATAAATAAATAAATAGAATTTATAGTGATTAGGTATAACTCAGATGATTATGAACCCGAACCAATAATTTATCTTCTTTTTCATTTGAAAACGTGGAAGTAATGAGTGGCTGGTAATCTACAGTCTATAAATTAGATCTTTTATTCAATCGATGCTATTTCTTATTCAAATTATTCAAGGAAATTTTGACTAAATTAGTGTTCTAATTTAGTCAAAAATATTTTTATTCTTCGTTTTGTTTGTCGATTCGCGTGGGCCTTGCTTTACCTTCTTCGTGATGATGACACTCTTTGGTGAGGCGTTCTCCAGGAAACAAGCGACTCACGGATAGACTAGATTCGAAAGCCTACCGAGAACAAATTGTCAAATATATATATATATATATATATATATATATATATANTTTCTTTTTTTTTTATGTGAGTGTTAGTCTCCTATTCAACCACTTAGGGTCATAGAGGGAGGAGCTATCTATAGGTGGCCGTCCATTCTAAACATCCATGGCTCAGGACAAGCTTTTATTTATCGATAGAAGATTACCCTGGGCGGGATTCGCGCCCCAACATTCCCTAACCTTTATCAATTTATTTTCTATTCTTAGCTTTGGAATTCTCATGAAGCAGGATGTCAGTCAAAAGCATCACATGGTATTAGTCAATGGAAGAACTGGATATACAAAACGGCGCAGCCAGGACTTGGTCTCCCGTATCTCCACTCAGGAAATTAAACACCATTCATTATTCTTCGACTGATCAAATATTAAAGTCTTCAGCCAAAACGCCGAACAGAGGGGTGGGTATTCCCTCATCAATAGACAATACATAATCAACCTATTTACTTTTAATTACATCACTTGTTTTGCAGTTAGCCCCCGTCCCTCCTTTCAATCAATTTTTGATATGAGGACCTTCCCTCTTTTTTTTTAAATTCCACCCCCTCCACACCCCCTTCCCACCGCAACTTGTTTGCACAGGGCATCATCTGTATTGATGAGCGAATTTCATTTATTCAAATTTAATTTTGGCTGTCGGCGCCAGCGAGTTCGTCCAGCCAGCACAAGAGCGTCGGCAGAGCTCCCTCAAACAAGCTGAAGCTAATCAATCACAAAGGGTCATTTAAAAGCACTCACGGAATAACTATGACGGATGAGTTATAACATCAAAAGCAAACATATATGAACCCCAGCAGTGAATTGAAAGAAGCAAAGAAGAAAAAACGCTCCGTTTATCAAAACTTAGTGAAACTTATTAAGAACAAAATCGTTCCTAAAATTAATAAAATATTCCGTTAGCTATTCTTTAGTCATAATATATTCTTCCCAGACAAGGTATGTAAGTGAAGCGCTAAATTTTAATAAATGTTGACCAGTAGAACTAGAGCTGAATAGAAATGGAGATCATCAACTACCTATGTGTTCATTTTTTTAACATTTATTACTTAAATTGCCATATATATAAGAAGTGTAAAGATTATTCTGCGTCATGTCTGCTGCGGAGCCGTCAAAGGAATGGGGATGATAGAAGCCACCCCTTGATGTTTTACGATTGAAGTTTTACGGTTATGGCGACAGGGGAAGATCACTTGAAATATGAAGATGCTAAAAGAAAAGTGTATTTCCTATATCGCTATAAACATCTTTCTGAAAAGAGTGGACTCCGAAGGGAGGGTCTTAAGGGGCCGGCATGAGCTCTCGCTGATGATCTAATCTTTTATTTATGACGTCAGCTTGACTTATTAGGCCTCTTTCTACTCGGGCCAGGCTCCTCTCTCTCCCTTCAACATCTGCTTTGACTTTCATAACATAAGGGATTTTCATGCCCTTCGTAGGGCCCTTTCAGCTGTGTCGGGCCGGAGACGACGGGCCGTCCTCGCGGGCGAATAACAATCCCATGCATTATGTAGCAGCGGCGTCCGTGGTGTTTGCAAAGTCTCCCAGAATCAACAGAGAGCCTAATGATGGGATAATGTGGCCGAACGGTCGTGTGCAGTCCGAACATGCGACAGATTCATACGCCACCCGCTACCACCGATCTGCCGGGTTCGACCTCCTCTGCCTCTGAGAGATTTGCATATCGGTGACGGATACGCCCCGTGAGCGTTCAAAGCCCAACGGATATATCTACAGTTAGCGCGCATAAGTCCTCCGCATAAGCCATCTTTTCATCTAGGCGTTGCTTGTGTTGATGATTTTAAATAAAATGAATTTCATACATTCACCTCTTTTAATTTATTTCCACTATTCAAGCTAAGCTCAATTTCGTATTTCAAGGGGAAAACCACTTCCAAGAAAAACATTATTATTCATACAATTAATGAGAGGGAATAGAATATAAAAAACTATCTGTCCCAGCCAGGAATCGAACCTGGATCTCCTGCTATCCAGGCCGGTGTACTTGCCAGTTATACTACCAGGACGTGTTAGTTGTCTTATTCATTTTTATATTCTATTCCCTCTCATTAATTGTTTGAAATTTACGTGGGATAAAATACCACAACCAAATTAAATAATTATCTCTATCTTTCTTTATATTTTTTTTTTATTCTGACACCTTTCTACAGCTATAAAAAATAGGCCAACGTAATTAGTTCTTTTCTTTTTTCTTTTTTTTCGTATATTTTATCGGAAATCGGGTGGGAGGGGGGCTTAGGAAATGATCAAGTAAATACACTTTTAACTGCAACTAAAATATTAAGGAAATGCATTTGAAATATAATTCGGACGACTGTATAAAGACCTTCCAGACTTAGATGTAACCTAATTAAAACAAAATCAATATTGATTTGCTCTTCTTCGAACTACACTTCCTCATTTGATCGAATGAATAAATTTATTTGTCTTGCGGCTTATACACACACACACGCGCGCGCGCGCGCGCGTGCCAATTTATAAAAGTTGGTTTTTATAATTCAAGGGGACCTGAGTATGTAGTACCATGCCTACTAATCAACTTCGAGAGATTTCTTTTTCCCCCTTAATTGATCGGTGTATTGTACCTCACTTTTACAATAAGTATTTCATTATTCATAATTTGAGGCAGGGAAAATAAATTATAAAATGAGGAAAAAAGTGGAGAAATGATAGGAGATATAACGTAAGTATCGAATAACCCACATATAAAGAATATCTTAAAAGCTGACATACAGAAGTACTTTCCTAAATTAAATTAGTAATGAATGAAATTGTGTTTATGATTTTCAGATGTTAAATAGTGACTCAACCCACCCTGACGAATTTTTTTTACTTATTTATTAATTAAGAACAATTGATGGTTTAATTTTAAGAAAATATCTCCTTTGAAATTACTAACTGCTAAATATATATGCAGGCAGGAATAGAATTATTTTGCTGTATGTGTTTCAGTCTGTGTTAATGATTGTAATTTCAAATCCGATTTAATTGGCTAAGTAGCTTACTGAGAAATGAATGTAAATTATCCCCCGGCTTTTGTTAGCTGGCTATTATACTGAATGATTACTTGTAAGAGAACAGTCTGAAGGCGTTTATACAATCTGTATAAGCTTATTATTGCCAGCAGTTATGTCCCTAAGGGGTTTGCTGTAATTATAACAGTTTGTCACTTGAGAGNATTCGGACGACTGTATAAAGACCTTCCAGACTTAGATGTAACCTAATTAAAACAAAATCAATATTGATTTGCTCTTCTTCGAACTACACTTCCTCATTTGATCGAATGAATAAATTTATTTGTCTTGCGGCTTATACACACACACACGCGCGCGCGCGCGCGCGTGCCAATTTATAAAAGTTGGTTTTTATAATTCAAGGGGACCTGAGTATGCAGTACCATGCCTACTAATCAACTTCGAGAGATTTCTTTTTCCCCCTTAATTGATCGGTGTATTGTACCTCACTTTTACAATAAGTATTTCATTATTCATAATTTGAGGCAGGGAAAATAAATTATAAAATGAGGAAAAAAGTGGAGAAATGATAGGAGATATAACGTAAGTATCGAATAACCCACATATAAAGAATATCTTAAAAGCTGACATACAGAAGTACTTTCCTAAATTAAATTAGTAATGAATGAAATTGTGTTTATGATTTTCAGATGTTAAATAGTGACTCAACCCACCCTGACGAATTTTTTTTACTTATTTATTAATTAAGAACAATTGATGGTTTAATTTTAAGAAAATATCTCCTTTGAAATTACTAACTGCTAAATATATATGCAGGCAGGAATAGAATTATTTTGCTGTATGTGTTTCAGTCTGTGTTAATGATTGTAATTTCAAATCCGATTTAATTGGCTAAGTAGCTTACTGAGAAATGAATGTAAATTATCCCCCGGCTTTTGTTAGCTGGCTATTATACTGAATGATTACTTGTAAGAGAACAGTCTGAAGGCGTTTATACAATCTGTATAAGCTTATTATTGCCAGCAGTTATGTCCCTAAGGGGTTTGCTGTAATTATAACAGTTTGTCACTTGAGAGATCCGCTCAGAGCAGGGCGTTAGGAGTGAGTCCATGGACATTGTTTTCTTTATTGGGGGCAATATATGCCCTGGTAGTCTGCTGTTAGCCGACAGCCATTGCCGCCATTTAAGAGATTCTTATTGCTCTGCATTAAAACAATTAGTAAGAAAACTGGCGCAGGGGCCTCACACAACTCACTATCCGCATTAGCGTTTCAGCGTGTGTGTGGAAGCGTTTGTGCTACGGCGGGCTTTAATCGCTCTTTAGGAGTTCGGCCGTGTACCGGCTACCGCATTCTCTTCATTGTGAGACCGAGTTCTCCTATAACCTGTTCTGCAGGATCTTTCCTTCTTTCAGCGAGCGAGCCGCAGGCCTGGATCTGTCTGGAGATGGACTGGAATCCTCGATGGTCTTGTGAGCAGTGACTCCATGTGAAACAAGAAACTGATGTGACTACATTTGTCTAACCGAGCTAGTTTCAGCACTACTGGAAAAATAATCCAGGATTACTAAAAAACTAACAGAACATTTCATTGGACATATATGCAGCGATCCAAATAAAAACATTTTCTTTTCTATTAATTAAATTAAGCGTTATAAATATGTAAGCTTAAATCGTAGAAGCTATCATATAAACATAGTTTGCTTTAAAGTTCTTTTTGAAAAGTTTAAACTGTTTCTGTTAGTCCGATAACAGCATTGAAAAGAAAATGCTCCCGAATGGAGTATTCGGCATTGTATGACAAAAACGAACATTAATAAACTATTTATTGACTTCCGTTATTTAATTTTTTATTTTCATTTATAAATATTAATTTTGTTGTGGTTTTTAGCTAGACAATGTCTGCTCCCTCGAGCATAGGACGACGTATTCGTCTTTCTCGTGGGGTAGGCTCTCGCTAGTGTGTTGGGAGTTGAATAAGTTATCTGGCTCGTCCCGGTGGTGTAATGGAAACATACCGGCCCGAAAAACAGGATATCCTGGTTCGTGTCCTGGCTGAGTCAGATAGATTTTTTTTTTCTTTTCCCTNTTTGAAAAGTTTAAACTGTTTGTGTTAGTCCGATAACAGCATTGAAAAGAAAATGCTCCCAAATTGAGTATTCGGCATTGTATGACAAAAACGAACATTAATAAACTATTTATTGACTCCCGTTATATAATTTGTAATTTTCATTTATAAATATTAATTTTGTTGTGGTTTTTAGCTAGACAATGTCTGCTCCTTTAAGCATAGGACGACGTATTCGTCTTTCTCGTGGGGTAGGCTCTCGCTAGTGTGTTGGGAATTGAATAAGTTATCTGGCTCGTCCCGGGGGTGTAATGGAAACATACCAGCCCGGAAAGCAGGAGATCCTGGTTCGTGTCCTGGCTGGGTCAGATAGATTTTTTTTTTCTTTTCCTTCGCAATAATTGTTTAAAATCGACCTGGGATAATAAACCACAACCAAATAAATATTTATGGACTTTAATAAATTTTGGTTTACATTTTTGTGCGCGTGTTTGTGTGTGTATGCACGGAAGGGGAAGGTTAGTTGGGAGAAGAGCAAATCGGGAAAACTGTGCTTTTGTTCTTATTGAGTTATTTCTAAGTCTGGAAGTAGGTTATCTGAAGAGGTATACAACCCTACGAATTCGTATATATAATTATATACGAATTCGTAGGGTTGTATACCTACGTAATTATATATAATTATATTCCCATGTATTAGGAATTTCCATGTTTTCACTTCATCCGAAATCACTTTTTATAACTGTTGAAATACTCTTGCCAGGATCTTTACTGCTAAACATTATAATGTTCTAAAAGTCATTTTGTTGATAATAATGCAGAGATTTTATCTTCAAAAGTAGATGTGATTAAAATGCCTAGTACTTGGACGAGATCGGAGTAAATGGCCCTTTCTATTTATAGTTCAAATAAGGTTTTAGCTCCTAATGTTGAATTTGTTATTAATTTATTGCAAATTGTTCTCGAAATTTAATATCAGGATTTTCATGTTCAATACGAGTCAAAATTCTACTGTGAAATTGGTTAGTATGTGGTCAAAACCGAGATTATTCAATAATTCCGGTTGTCATGTGTATTTAGTAAAATAAAGTGTTGTGACGAGTAGGGAATTTACCACTGGAAAAAGATGGCCGTGCTGTAAGCGGCGCTCACTTTGTGGCACCAGTCGTAAGGAAGTAAAGCCACACAAAGGCCAGTCACCCACATCCGCCCGCATTTCAGTAATGACTGTTACAATGCTCATCGCGATGCGTTTATGTTCAGCACTTGG
Organism: Oncopeltus fasciatus; assembly: GCA_000696205.2. Taxonomy (NCBI): domain Eukaryota; kingdom Metazoa; phylum Arthropoda; class Insecta; order Hemiptera; family Lygaeidae; genus Oncopeltus; species Oncopeltus fasciatus. The sequence continues at coordinate 1,963 of JHQO02132854.1, read as the reverse complement.
GATTGTAGGTACTTTGTCCGTCAGCCGTACTTAAGCTGTGGAATGGTCTTACCTCTTGTGTGTGCTTCCTTGCAATTTATGGAGTCCTGGTGGTGACGGAATTATCGTGGGATGTTGCGCTGCTTGAAATCAACAGGACCTAAGCTCAGAGTCATAGCTTTGCGAAGCCTATTCTCTGAGATTGAACGAAATTATTCTGTGTGTCCCCTAATTCTGTTATCCTTACGTGTATTACCTTTCTTATATGATGAAATCTCAATAGAATTAAAAGATAATTTTCATTCATTTCAAAGTTGTTCATTGCCACGTCATGCTTGACCAGACCTTGTCTTGGTACAACGACTGAGAATTATCAACGTGATGCTTTGCGCACTTACACGAAATGTACACTAAAGGGGCATAAGTGCGTGCCCTTAAGTGTGAAAAATGCAGGGATTTTGTATGTTTGTTTTTATATGTAGAATTATTGTTAATTGTTATTTGAGGTTACTGTTTAGATATCTGTACTTTAGCTTAGGATTTTGTTCATACTTACTGTTCTATAACCCCTGAATTTCGCTCATAAATTAGGAAAGAGGAAGTTTCCTGGAATATCATCCATTGAAAAACTATTGCAATGGTTATCTAAGAATTTAAACTCAAATACCAGAATTAATGTCTAAAATATGAAAATAAAGAGGCCCGCCCGTCCTAATTTATTTATTATTTCACTTGTNTAAAATTAAAATGGAACTTTTGCTTTTTAATAGCTAAGTTTTTTTTTCTACTAGGAAACTTTAGTTTCATTTTTGAATTCACTAGAGCATAAAAACAAGAAAACAGATTGATAAACTTAATTTTGACATCTTTCTATGTCACATTAATTTCTAGAGTAGCAATGCTCTTCTCTGTCTTTTGTGCACTTTTGACTACAGTTTAATTGTATTTTATTACCTCATTGGGTGTATTATATATCTTCAGATCAAATAAGTTCTCTAAAATGTAGGATCTCTTTTGTAGGTGAGCAAATAAGAAAGTAAAATTAAAATATTGTCATGAATATACCTTTACATACATTACCAGCTTCTTAACATCCCTAACAAATTATTAATAATTTTTAAGTTTATATAATTTTCATGTTGTAAGATTATTTTATTTTAATATTTCTCTTAATGTCTTAGTAAGTTACTGCACACTGTACACATTCACTTCCTGCTATAACACTTCGCCTATGTCTTTAATTACAACACTCTTTATATCTTTATATATGATTTTTTCAACTCCATTATATTTGTATTCTTACAATCAATATTACATTGATTATGGTCCTGACAGCAAACAATGTAACGCAATACGTCATCTTTAGAAAATAAAGGGGTTTTTTTTCTCGATAATATTCGGTCCATCGCCACTCAGAGGCAGCATTTTGATTATTTCTCGACATCAAACAGAGATCCGGAAAATAGTTTGCGTGATATGACGTCTGTGATGGGGCAGTGAGAGTGGGGGAAGAGAAAGAAATAACAGTAGAGTGGGAGAGGAGAGAGGGTAGGAGTCAGAGACCAAATCAATTTCACGCCAGCCTGAGCTTTGTATACGGAGGCAATTGGGTGGTAGGGCGGCTTTTCAACTGTTTCAGATCAGCTGGCCGGGAGGTAGACGGACAGCCGGGATTAAATGACGGCAAGAGGTAAGTCCTTCTCACCCAGAGGCATGAGGGGTGGAGGGGCCCAGGACAATTCCGGAGACGACGTCCATGTCCTTTGGAAAATAGCCACTCTCTTTTGGGTATTTATTATTTATCCCAAAAATCTACTAGTTCCAACATAACTTTAAAAATTTCCTCATATCTAGTTATCAAAAACTTAATCTAATACTTTCGTTACTTTGCAAGGTATGTGTAGTATACGTAAAAAAATAAAATAAATAAAGCAATCCCGTATCCAAGGAACTAAGCGGCAGCTATAGAGGTAAATGGGTTAAT
>KZ813153.1:2322-12354 GCA_000696205.2 Oncopeltus fasciatus | reverse complement strand
AATTATAGTAAATAAATTAAATATTTTCGATCGTAATTAGATTTTATGCAATTTGTATAAAAATAATGGAAATATTATAGTTATTTTAATTAATAACAACAATATTTCATGCCTTAAATCTTTACAAGAACCTTGGTGACAAGTCACTGTTTGCGGCACAGAAAAGCCTCAGTGGTGGTGGCAGAGGAAACAGGAAATCTAGGGAGAAATATCGGTGTTGACAGAAGCGCACTAACGAAGCCATTTGTCTGTGGGGATAGCCTTTGCAATTGATACAGTTCCCTTTACCTTATCTCGTTATGTATTTCAGTAATTGTAACTTCACTGCGGACATATGGGCAAACTAGGAGCTCTGATATTTGCTCCTAGTGTATATATACCCTATGCCTTGAAAAGAAAATACTTTAAAAGTTTAAAAAATGTTCAAATAAATAAATAAAGTAACACATTATGACAAATAAAAATAATTTTATTAATTGTGAAGCAAAGTGCTGACTCTACACTATTCTTTGAATCTGGCTCAAGAATACTGAGTTATGGGATAAGTACCTAAAGCTATGCCGTCAATTACATTTCGCTTGCATTTGACCAGCTAATTAATAAATATACATTTCTATATTCATGTGGTGAGTTTTTTGACCGTAGATATTATTATTAGATGATTTTTTGTTGGGGTTTGGTCAAGGTAAATCCAAACAAATACAAATTTAAAAAAATGAAGTGTATTTTTTTTTAATTATCTGCCGTCGTTTCGGCTTACATTGNTGAACTGAAATGTTTAATTTAATAGGGAGAATTACCGTTCTTCTAGTAGTTAAATAAAAGTGTAGCTGATAATTGAAATAATTTAATATTATTATATCTAAGCAACTAATACTGTCACAGTTCTGAAGAACCTATACTGTCAATTATAGTAAATAAATTAAATATTTTCGATCGTAATTAGATTTTATGCAATTTGTATAAAAATAATGGAAATATTATAGTTATTTTAATTAATAACAACAATATTTCATGCCTTAAATCTTTACAAGAACCTTGGTGACAAGTCACTGTTTGCGGCACAGAAAAGCCTCAGTGGTGGTGGCAGAGGAAACAGGAAATCTAGGGAGAAATATCGGTGTTGACAGAAGCGCACTAACGAAGCCATTTGTCTGTGGGGATAGCCTTTGCAATTGATACAGTTCCCTTTACCTTATCTCGTTATGTATTTCAGTAATTGTAACTTCACTGCGGACATATGGGCAAACTAGGAGCTCTGATATTTGCTCCTAGTGTATATATACCCTATGCCTTGAAAAGAAAATACTTTAAAAGTTTAAAAAATGTTCAAATAAATAAATAAAGTAACACATTATGACAAATAAAAATAATTTTATTAATTGTGAAGCAAAGTGCTGACTCTACACTATTCTTTGAATCTGGCTCAAGAATACTGAGTTATGGGATAAGTACCTGAACCTATGCCGTCAATTACATTTCGCTTGCATTTGACCAGCTAATTAATAAACATTAATTAATGAATAAATATATTCAAATGGTGAGTTTTTTTTACCGTAGATATTATTAATATATGATTTTTTGTTGGGGTTCGGTCAAGGTAGATCGAAAAAAATACAAATTTAAAAAAAGAAGTGTATTTTTTAAAAATTATCTGCCGACGTTTCGGCTTACATTGTAAGCCATCTTCAGGTCTATCATGAAGACGAGAGGGACGTCCTAAGTTCACATTTTTATGACTGGAGCTTTCCAACATTCAAATAATCCAGTCCTTTTAATCTAAAACCCTGAGAATAATTGCAAATGCTCCCTATTACGTATCCAATTCATCCCTTCACAACGATCTTAATATCCCCTTTGTACAAGACCTCATTTCTTCCCGCTTCACTCTTTTCCACAGTAAACTGCCCTACCATCCTATTCCACTAGCACAGACCATGTCTTACAACTCCAACCCCTACAACCCTCCCCGTCGACTCAAACGAAGATGGCCCCGTGACCTCCTGGGGAGTGGAGTCATTGGTCACCTTCTCTCCTCATGTGATTGACACAGAATGTAATTTTTACTTCATTGTGATCAAATTACAAAATACTTTATTTAACAGAACGTAATAAATAAATAAAAGTTTAATAAAACAAAAAAATTGAGCTCATTTTAGCATCTCATATATGTTCTTCTACTGATAAAATCTCAAAAAGCGTAAATTTGAAGTCCACATTTAAATTAAAGGCTCATTATATGTATAATCCGTAGAAGGTGTTTATTCCTATATTTATACAAGTTTGGAATTTGACCAAGGTCAACACAGTGCTTTCAGGAATGGAAGGCACCTGATGGGCAACATATGTGTCAGGCAAATAAGATAACATTTCCTCTGGTAATACCTGAAGAAGGAAGAGGATGTTTTGACTTGTCTAAAAGTTGACTAACAGAAAAGTTCGGTCCTTTTACCCCTTCTTCCCAGGGTATTTTCTTTTCCCTCCAGAGGCTGTTCTAGAGGACATTTGAATAAACAAAGAGAGTTACTTCTGTTCTGCCCTTTATGTATTTATCCTGACACAGAAAGGAATTCGATCTGCGTAGAATACTTTCCCGATGTCTTCGAAAAATTGGCCTTTACATATTTCCTCTATTTAGGCATCAGATAATAGTGAACTAACTACTTAAGTTATTGCTGTTTAAGCAGCAAGGTCGTTCAGCCATCCAGAAAACTCTTTTTTAAGGAACTGAAGAAAAGCGATTATAATTGTTTTTTAAATATTGATTTTCGTTGTGGTATTTAACCCCACGTTAAATTTTATACGAGAAATGCAAGGGAATTAAAATTAAAAATTAAAAAAATCTTACTACTTCAGCCGGGACTGGATCTCGGGTCTCCTGCTTTCCGGGCAAGTATGTTACTACACCAACAAGGCAAGCTAGATAATCTCTTCTAATCCCCGCACTTTACTCCGAGTCTAAACCTCCAAGTAAGACGAATATATTTAATATATAGCTAATATTGTCGGCTATTTGTTAGACTCTCGTTTTTTCCTATATTTCTTTTTCATAATGATTTTAGTTGTGGTATTTGATCCCACGTTAAATTTTATACAATAAATGCAAGGGAGTTAGAATAAATTTTTCCATATAAGATTTTTTTATTTTAACTCTTGCATTTCTTGTATGCAATTATAATATCTTTTATATAGAGCAATTACATTCGTTGTTAACAGTTTTCACAGAAAAAATTTTACTTGTAAGATATACATGGTAAATATTCATGAATAAAAAATGAGGCAATATCAATATTAATGTCAATTAATCAATGTTAATGAAATAATATGTTTGTATTACCTAGGTTAAAAAAGTTCTCCATGAGTCTGGAGGAAAAAAATGGAAATTGTTTTTTACGATTTCCAGAACAGTATTAAGAATTTATTACCGCAAATACAATATATTAAAGGATACAAAATTAAGCACAAAAGAAACGTTTTTATTATTCAAAAATATAGTGAACAGACTTCTTGCCTAGACCGAATAGAAAAGGGTATTCGTTATCGTTATGTTATTCATCCTTCGGATAACAATATTTAATAAAAGTATTGATATTAATGTATAATACAACTTTTACTAATTTTTAGGTGAAATAATTGTAAATAATAATTATAGAAAACTTTTTTAGATTCTATTACCTTATGTAATAATTAATTGTTTTGACACACTTTTTCTGATGTGATATTTATAATCTTGTTTGAAAAGGCTGTTCAAATTAATATAAATGTTAGTAATGACTGAGTTAAAAATAACAAGTGAACAATAAAATGGAAGATCAAGAATTGTCCTTGCAACTCCAAATAAATTTCTATAAAAAACAAAGAAGAGGCAGATCTGCTAACCGAGGGGGTTGAGGAGGGCCAACCCTTCGGACATCTAATATTGACAAAGGACCCTAGTAATTGCAACCTGACTGCAGGTCTCCACTTGTGTGTGCATACAAAACAGAACTTAAGTACAGACTGGCTTAGCACGGCCCGAAGTACAGTGGATCGGGCTGACAAAACAGCGATGCTTAAGAATGGAATTACACTTTAAGCTCTTAAGTTGTCAAGAAATGGTCATTTTTAAGAAGCGCCGGATAAGTAACCAAATACAGAAAGATAACCTAAGATGAACATTTTTCTTCTTTCTTTTTTTCTGGGAAATCTAAAATTTACATTTTTCTTTCTTTATTGCATATTTAATCTTATTAATGAACAAAATTAAAAAGCAGTTAGTGTTTAAAGTTATCATCAATGATGATTAATTTTGACAAATTGTTTTGCTACACGGATTAAAGTAGGATAACAGAAACTACTTTAGTCTGCAACAGAGCAAGCTACTAAATCTCAGAAGATTTCCCATTTTTCAATAAAGATGGATGGACAAATAAGAGTAAATTCTTCAACATATTAACCTTTACTCAAGACTCGCAGGGCAGGAAAATGAAAGAACTCGCCTATCGTAGTTATTTTCCTTCCTTCAATTACTTAAGAGTTTTTTTTTTTATGGGGAAATCAGATAACTGTTAGAAAAATACAATTTACAACTAATATGTTTTAAAAAATCTTCTTCTCAACACAAACCAAAACTATTAATTTTGCTCTTCTTATGAACTCCAATTTTCCCTCTTTCGATTTTGACCAAAAATTAATTATTTCATTAGTAGCAATTAAAAACGTTAATTCCGAATTTGGTTTGTATATTTTTAAAATAAGAGAAGCCGCCCAAAAATTTTAAATTTGTTTTCTGGTATGAGTTCTTTGAAAACTATTATTGAATAAAATTACATTTTGCACCTATTTTGCTTTATTTGATTTATTTTTTTTTTTTTTTACATGATTAATAACAAACAGGGTATTCAGATATAAATGTCGGTCGTCCTATAAATCTCTCTTTCACCTTCACCGATTTCAACAATTATCGTTCTCATCCAACAACAGTTTCGAGACCAACTTCAATTTTCTAAAAGTTTCAACAAGACTCGTGAAATTCTCGACGAGACAAGAATTGCAAGTACGTACAGTCGAAACATAGACCTTGTAAAGGGAAACATTATCTAGACCTTGTACCTTCTCTCCCCCATCGCTACAATTAGTGTCAAACTTCAGTTTCAGCAGACGTCGTTCGGGTGAAATTCTGAAAACTCCCCTTCCAGTCCTAATTTCCTTAACAAGGTAATCCCAAATCTAGGTCATTCTTGCGTGACTACTGTTAACGTTTCCAGGGTCATCATTCAAAATTAGTAACAAGCAGACATTCACATTCCACACGTAATAATGCCGTCCATAATGGAGACTAATCACTTCCCAAAAGTTAATGCTGGCACGAGACTTATACAACGGAAGATATAAACAAATTATCTGTAGACCATTTCTCTACAGTCTAAAAACAAATCGTACAACACATCTACAAGTATGTATTAGACAAGGGGTTGCCCTATAAGCTTTTTAAAATTTACTTCTATTCAATTCGCCCATTCATTTCAACAAAAATGTATTCTCTAAAAAAAACTAATGCACTCCAATTAAACTTACATACACACCTCAAAAAAAAAATTTATTTTCCTGAAAATTTTTTTAGACTGACCTTAGAAGCTGTGGTATAGTAGTCTAGTTACAGGGGGCAGTAAGAGAAGTACTGATATATTGAAATTGAAAATTAGAGAAGGAATTCTGGGATGGGTCTACGAGGAGTTAGGAATGCACACAATAATTTGGGTGAATATGGGATACCGGGTCAAAGGGGTATCTGGCTGGACCTTGCACGCTCCTTGCATTTCCCATAAAGCTTTCGAATTAACTTTGTAGGCAACATTTCACTTGGTGCTCATGTGCACCATTGCCAACAAAGTTAACTTCAGAGCTTTATGGGAGAATGCAAGGAGCGTGCATTAATTTCATTTCCAGCCAATAATGCTCGGCTTTCCGAGAAATACATAAGATAGTGTACCAGTAAACCAAACAATGTTTTAAAATATTTAAAAATAAAAGATGATTAGAGTAGTTAATGAATTTATTACAGATAAGTACCTTTCAGCTTCCAAATTTTACTCGGTAGATTTAGAGGTTTGATCAAGAAAGGTTTTATACCTGAAATTGGATAAAAAGTGCAAAAATTTGTTTAGGCACTTGCATAAAGAGATTGCTTTACTGAAGTAACCAGAAAACTTCAACTAAGGCAGTGTACTCAATGTTTATGGTATATCACGACAGAAAGTTCCTTCCATAACCTTGTAGAGAGTATTTGCATTATCGTTTTGCTCCAGAAAACTTCTACATTTCAAAAGGAGAGTTTTTTTTTTTTTTACCGCGGATACTATTATTAGATGTTTTTCGTTGGGGTTCGGCCAAGTTCATTAACCCTCAACCCCAACGAAAAAATCTAATAACTTTTGCATTTCAGTTTGCATTCTGAAACACAAAATACAGGTAGTTTAGGTTTCTGGAATCCAGTAATACGAAATGGATTTCCCGGAATATATTTGTCACAACATTAATAATTTAAATAATTAAATTGCTAGTTGTATTAAATTAGCATTCAAATTTTCTTACGTTAAAACAGCTTTAGTTCATAAAAAGTATTAAAATTACTTAACAAAATCCCTTCAAAAACGCTTACAATTATTAAAATTTTATGCTATTCATGACTGGATAAATAGCAAATTAATAATTTGTAATTTAATTGTACTTATTTAGGTGTAACAGCATTTAAATAAATTAGGCTGTGAGGCACAGAAAAAAATTATTTTTGCAAATACATTTTTAAATATCTTTCTTCAGAAGTAGCAATCAAGCTAAAACATCAATTTCATGTATATTAAAAATTCATGTTGAATAATACAATAAGATGCACCCAATAAAAGTAAAATCATAAATGCAATTACAACTATTTCTAGTTATTCCTTGTATCCCATACGATAACTATTATCACTCGCCGATATCTACTAAATTATCTGGCAGGGGTTTGATCCATCGAGAGGAAAGGAAGACATTTTAGGAAAGGAAGATACTGACTTATCGCTCGAACAACTGGAGACCTCCGGATGGTTCGAAGTCTTGGGAGAAGTCCGCGGGATGATAAATTAGAGCAATAAAGGAAAGGGAGATAGTTTGAAGGAAGTTCTCTCAATGGGATCTCTTCCAGGAGGTTGGGGGAAATACTTGTGAGAGAGGGAAGATAGAGGGAAGTTAGGGGCAAACTCACGGGGAATATTAAACGCGAAGATTTATACGAGAAGTATGGCCGAAGTGTCAAAGTATCTTCCAAGTGCACATACTGTCAGACCGATAGGAACCAAATCAATATACCAAGTTTATTGACGTACGTCAGAAAATGACGGATAAATCGCAGGTTCGAGTTAATAAAAAAAAAAAAAAGGATTGGAGCAAAAAAAGAGTTTGTATCACAGCAGATTGCATACAAAACTTGAAGAACGGTTGTAACAGAAAGTTCTGTAACATAAAGCAGCAAGTATACAAAACATAAATACAACCCAGAATGTGCATTATATTAGGCGACGTATTATTATGGTACTGATATATGTATGTATGTATATATATAAATATATAATCAGTTTTGGAGTCTAGTAAGCAAGATCTGAATTGATAAATCCGAATAAAAAGTTTTTTCAAAAAACTAAAAAATATGTCATGACAACCTTATACACACTACTTTCTTTCGGAATTCGCTAAAAGACGGTTACATTATGGATCCCTCCTTCATTCGAGGGGATTGGTGCACCTGTTAATTAACGCCACCGATAGAGTTCAGTTATTATTTCATTTGTCCATCAAATCAGAAAATATATTAGACTATGAGAGGGAGGAGAGTGTCTTCTTTGATTTTCAGCTCAATTACGGATTTATTTTTAAACTCCAGTAGCAAAAGTTTTTTCTTTTCGAACGCTACTGAACTCGTAAGTACCATATATTTGATTATAAAAAATAATTTAAAAATTATCAATAAGGACTCATTCATTAGAGCTGAGATTAACCTGAAATTCAATAATTGATTAAAACATTATCAAGCTCTAGTTGATGCAATTTTTCGACTAGGGTATATTGATATGTAGCATTAAAATAATTAACAAAATGCATTTTTCATGAGCTAAGAAAATTGGTTAACAAGCTTTACAAAGGTTGAAGCTGGTTGCAAACTTTAGTCTTAACGTGGCACACACACACACACACACACACACATACATACAGAAATACAAGCGTGAACAGTTTCACTCAGAAGAATCTCAAAGTACGATGAAAGCTTGCTTACTGTGATCAATGGGACAATCAAAATCGGAAAAAGCGTTCATATGGATGGCAAAAGAAGACTTCCAGAGCAATCATTTTTAATATTGCATGTAAAAGTTTGAAAATGGATATAGGAATAAATATAATATTGCCAGTAATTTAGGGTGTCCATCAACTGTTTTTTGTAATTGCAATGCCCTTCCATTTTGTAACTTTGAATTTTTAAATTCTAATATGTATTTAATAAGTAGGGTAAAATTCACCTAAGCACTTGATTTTCCAACAGTTGCTTGTAACCTAAAGGAATGTTTTATGCCTCAGAATATCACAGAGATTTAAGAAAGGTTGTATGTTTTAAAATGTTGCATATGTAATTAGAAAATCAATTTTGCGTTTGTTCCCAATCTGACTTATTTACCCACTATGATAATGAGTTGTCAGAGAAAGCTGCACTCTAAAAACTATTCAATTGGCTGATATAATATTTTACATAATTTATTTTGATATACTAGGAAGATGTCCCATGAATAGTTGTATTTTGGTTCGTCAAATTTAAGGTAAAATCTTCCGATATATTAAAAATATTCCGAAAAAAATACTACAGGTTTAACTTAAAATTATGATAATAATCGTGTAATNACTCCTCAGAGCAGTAGCTGTTAAGTCTCACACAACTACCTGTTAGACCACCGGCATAGGCTAATATCCGGCTGTAGTGACTTCTTCACTTCTACTTCACACCGCTTGTCACTAGTGCGGGCTGACACCGGTTCGGGGAGGTGATCCTAACATATATCACAAAGTTTCACTATAAAAATGTGTAATATATCTCATTCCTGTCATCCGCGAGGGCTAAATCTGAAAGGCGATCTCACGATATCTGAACATCACTGGCGAAGACTAATTTATATAAAATGTAACAAACCATTTTTATTTTGAAGGATTATTGCCAATTGTGGATTAGAACAGAGGACAGAATATTTTAAGTTAGGCCTAAACGTAATTCATGAAATTTGTTTAATAAAAAAATCAGTTTGATAGATAAGTATTTGTTTAGGCAATAAAAATCTAGGTTATTACGCCCTCAGTTTGATAGAGCACAAAACAGTTTCTCACTAAATTTAAAACATTAATTAAACACAGCGCACTTGAAGCCCTTATAATTATGGAATATGCAATTTTAATGATAGCATACCAGGTGCTTTTAGTGCAAATCATAATATAAAATATTACTATGAGAAAAACAACAGAATAAGAATAGCAACTGTAGCCCAACATAAATAATAACTGCATATGGATAACAAGTAAATAAAAATTGGACATATCTTGTAAGTGATTGGACTATATGATACAGTGCAGGAGGATATTGAATCGACCCATGGGAGGGGGAAAAAAGTGATATATCATAGAAAGCTAGGATTAGGGGCCCGATATTGGCATGTTTATGTACACACTGGGGCTGTTGGAATTTGAGTGCAGCTGAAGGGGGGTAAGTGTGGGGAAGAGGAGCTACCTATGTTCTTTTGCGACTCCCTGCGACCGAATCGCCTCTAGTAATGGAGAGCGTAGGGATGAAAAATGTGGAAACTGGAAGAAAGAGAGGATCTCAATGGAGGAAAATGAAGAGGGAGAAATCCTTTTAGTTCTAGAGATAGAACAATTCATCTCTGCGTCGTCTAGACATTTTCAATTATATTATTCAGTACAGTTTAACAACTCTTCAAAGAAATAATTATCCAGTAATATATTTATATTATATTTATA
>JHQO02132755.1:0-12518 GCA_000696205.2 Oncopeltus fasciatus | reverse complement strand
TATGTATATATATAATATACATATGCATATAAATTACGTTTGTTGGCTGCAAACATGCCTCTATCTCAGACTTACCAGTATACACCCAATAGATTTAATGGACATGATCCAAGAGAGTCATGGCCTCGGTATTTTTCTCTTCTTTCCTCTTGGCCTTGAAGCCTTTGAAGTTATTTTTGTTTTTGGTATCTTTGTGGCTTTCCGAGTTAAGCGGTTCTCTTATATTCTCTCCATTTATATTGCAGCCACTTGGGTGTTTTGGTAGAAGAATGTTTTTTTGCTTTATGCACAGGTATCTCTTAATATGTATGTCCTTTCTGTTTTATGATGATACAATTATTGAATAGTTTTGCTTCCATATATGCGATCGGTACTATTCAGGTAATAATTTCAAAAGGTGGAAGTAAATAAGAGCAAATTTCTTAATTGATCTTAAAGCCCGAAAAAAGGCAAAGCAAGAAAAATCTAATGTCGATGAGGCTGACCCTCTTATCTCTCACAATAATGAAAATATTAACAATTTTTAATTTTATCCCCTTGAACTGCGTTCCCCTATCAATTTCAGCCATTAACGAACTTTTCGGATTTACAAAAAAAAATCCGAGAGTACGGTCCTTTATTTTAAAAATATAAAACAAGTATACATGTATATATCTTACGTTAAATTACAGATGTATAAAATTTTGAAGTTATACTTTNTTCATTTATAAATATTAATTTAGTTGTGGTTTATTATCCCACGTAAATTTTAAACGATTAATGAGAGGGAATAGAACAAAAAAATCTATCTGTCCCAGCCAGGACTCGAACCTGGATCTCCTGAAATGTTTTTAAGTATTTTATGGAGTTCAAATGGAGAGTTTTTTTACTGTAGAAATTATAAGTAGATGTTTAGTTGTTGGGATTCGGTCAAGCTAAATCCAAAAAATACAATTTAAAAAAGTGTATTTTTTAATTACCTGCCAATGTTTCGGCTTACATTGTATGCCATCTTCAGGGCTGCCATGAAGGCGAGAGGAGACATCATGTCACCAGGATCCCATATTCATGACTGTCATGATAGCCCTGAAGATGGCTCACAAGTAAGCCGAAACGTTGGCAGATAATTAAAAAAATAGGCTTTTTTAAATTGTATTTTTTTGGATCTATCTTGACCGAACACCAATAACAAAACATCTTCTAATATTTTATGAAGATTTATTCCATAATACTTTGGGGTAGAACAAAATGCTTTTATTTTATGAATTATAATGCCTTCCTTGGTCTTGCACATTGAGTTCGTAAACACGTGAAATATTTATAGAGAAGGGTTCTTGTTCACACAGCAATATCATGATGGATGTTTCTTCCTTTCCCAGGGAGAAAACAGCATGTCTTTGCGAGAAAAGCTGCTTGCCTTTGAGAAGTATGCTAACATTTGTTCTTAAGATGCATCGATCATCTGAGGTGGACTGGAGGGTAGTGAAGAGGGGTTGGTCACTGTCGGGGATTTTTTTTCCTCCCCAAGGGTGAGCTCCTACTTTACTCATTAGTCTGCGTGCCATGATCTTCAATTAAACCCTTTTCCACGCTCTCCCCCTCTGTCCGTGCTCCAATTTATTCCCTCTCAGCCACAGCGGAATTACCAAATTTCGAAGGATTTAAGAGGTATATGACCTGCACTAGGGCATAAAAGGTGACCAAAAATAGTGATTATAGCAGCATAATGATATTAATGACTGTAATAATCAATTTATAATTAAGAAACTCACGCTTGTTTTCAATAGGTTAGAAAATTGCTTGAAATTCAAATTTTACTGTCGGTTGTAAAGAGCTTTAATAAAATTTCATATATTTTAGTTTTATGTAATATAATTAATATAATACTTTTATATTTTACGTTTATAAATTAATTGATTGATATAATCAATAATTTTCATTCAAATAAAAGTGTGAACTCCACTTACTTATATGTATTTTTATTATACTGGTTGAGCAGTATAAGTAAATATATTTTAAACAATTAATGAGAGGGAATAGAATGAAAAAAATCATAAAAAATTAATTGTTTAAAATTTACATGGGATAAAAAACCACAACCAAATAAAATATTTATAAAGTAAATATATCTTGTTTTTCAGCTTTAAAGAACGGTAAGTAATAAAATATTTTGAATACAAGAATAATAATAACTTGTACTCCTTCCTCCTTTTGTATTATCATTGAAATTACATTGATGTTCTGATTCACTATATACAATTATAACTATATATTAACATAAATAAAACATAAAATCAAGATTTGGACTTCTGAAACCTTAAAAGAAATACTTGTCGGGAATAAATCTCTATGAACATCCACGCTTATTTAATAGTGTACAGTTATAAATAACTTTTGTATAATGGATCGCGATTTATTTTAGACTATATAAACAATAATGAATCATTTCAAAAATAATCAATCAACAATAACAAATTGAATCAATAGGTGTTAAAAGGAACAGTTGTTAGTACTCTCGAAAAAATAATAAATATATATTTAAAGTTAAAAAGTTATAGGTGTTTTATTTATTCAACTGGGTGTCTTATAACCGATAATCACCCATACTTTTATCTACTTATTCATGTAATTTGTATATGAAACTCAGTGAATCTAAGCTGTACGAGGAAGGCATCGCTTAGAAGAATTTTTCATTTTTCAGATCATATAACTATGAAATTTATAGTCCATAGATGTATATTTGTGTATAATTGGACATTTTATTGTCGAGACATTTTTATATCAGCTATTAAATATGTTAAAAATTACAGTTTTTTTTTCAATTATTATTATGAAATTACTTTTTCTCAAACATAGATTGCGTTCTCATTAAATAGCCTGTTGTTTGAAGCTGGCCTTCTGATTCATACCCCTAGTATCTCTCCCCCTCGTGTAGAAGATCCCCCAGTATGCCCTTTACGGCTTTAAGAGAAGGGCGTCGACAATAAATTGATGGAGGCGCCAAAATAGGCTAGGGGAATGGCGTAAGGCCGATTGAGTAAAAGTAAAGGCATGCGTACTTATCATCTTAGCTGTAACGGCATGAAACGGAAGGGGAGCTGATGTGCGTCCCTCTCGAGGATTTCCAAAGCACTGTCCTGCAACTCTCGTCGCCACATACATACAAACACACATACACTCGTGTATATGTGTCTATATGTAAAATAGTTTTACTTACAAATTTCCTCGTGCGCCAATGAGACTCCACTTCTCCCCCAAGAGAGAGTAAACTAGCGTCGTAAATAGGGCACCCTAGTGAGGAATGGGCACTTTGAAACTATTAATTCAGAAGAAGGACTTGGCGAACCGGGATTTGAACTTTGGGATGCGAGTCGCGCACGGTAACCAATATATCACAGATACCTTAAAATAAATAACAAAAGTATATATAAAACCATGATCCTTAATGAATATAGCCACGTGTGCAATAGTAATTCCCACACACACATAAACATGCAAAAATAAAAAAATAAACAGAATGAGATTCCTACAGGAGTAAAGTAAGTCTGCGTGTGACGCGATAAAAAATAATATCCCTGTAGATAGCCCCTCCCTTCATGGCCGTAAGTGGTTCGAAGAGAGGCTAACACAATAAAATAAGAAAAAAAAAATATACCACTGGGCGACCTTCGGCGATGTATCTATGACGTCCCAAGTGACGGCTGAACGCAAGAACCTCACTGTGGAACCTGGGACCTCTTTGGCCCTTACTCCGAAACTAAGGTCATTCAAGGTTAAGCCGCCGTCTATATAACAGTCTATGAAGTTACTGAAAATCGATACTTGGTCCATATCATCGCTCAAAGAACCCCTGTGACTGCTGCATATTAATCAGACAGGTGTGGCTGGAGGATGTCATGTTTGCCGAGGGACAACCGCAATCACCAGTCAGCCACTGTATTCATTTCTCGGCGGTAAATCCTGGACCTGTTGTACAGGAGGCTTCATTTGAGTGTGAGTACCGCCACAGTTTTTAGTGTTATTGCAGTAGAAGTTAATAATATAACACTGGTTACTGGTAGCTACTACAAAAATAACATAAATATGAATAAGATGGATGTATAAAAAAAATATTCCTAAAAATCATTAAGCACTAAATAATTTGAATTTACCTACTAGATAGCATTTGTGAATAATGTCTGGAAAATAAGAGTTACT
This sequence comes from Oncopeltus fasciatus, assembly GCA_000696205.2. Taxonomy (NCBI): domain Eukaryota; kingdom Metazoa; phylum Arthropoda; class Insecta; order Hemiptera; family Lygaeidae; genus Oncopeltus; species Oncopeltus fasciatus. The sequence goes on along the minus strand of JHQO02132755.1, from coordinate 8,342 downwards.
TCCAATCGTATATTCATCAATCATATATAAAATTTTGGGGGAAGTATTAACAATTTAAAAACACATATGCCATTATTTTTCTAAATTTATCTTTTATTAAATATCATCAGGTGTGCTATCTTTCAAGTACAATATATGGATGAATAAAATTAACTAGACATGCCTAAATTATTATATATGTAGTAATAAATATGTAATACCTCAAATAATATGTTAAATATTTTTTCTTGCCTGCCGAAAGATAATATCTAAGTAGGAAAGGAGTAAACTAAAAGTTTGATAGATTTAACAGGTAGTATATGATACAACTATTTAAATATAATAAAGATATTGCTAAGATATTATTTAAAATAATCTGATTAGTAACTAGAGGCGAATAATGATTAATATGCACCAAATGATGAATAAAATATCATTATTGACTGCATAGTGTTAACCCTATTATTTAAATAATCGAAAAACCGAGTAAGTATATATGTTACCATTAAGTCTGAACTCTAAGAACACGGAACATATGATCGTTATAAGTCAAATACATTTCATCTTCTTTTATTATTGGGGGAAAACTAATTGGAAGACAGAAACTCTTGGAATTTTTGATTGTATATAAGTCGGGTAGTTAGTGATCTATCCACAAATTTATCACATTTTAACTAAAAAAACATGTCACGAATATTTGATGATTCATTTGCCTAATATTGAAACTCGGAGAGATTCGGAAAGGTTCCCTTTCTCAAAATGCATTGTAAGAAGTTTGACCATTATTAACTTATAACTGGTAACTAATAACTGGTAGCTAACTGATAGTTAGAACTATAACTGATAACTGGTAACTGGTAGCTAGAACTGGTAACTGGTAGCTGGTATCTGGTTACTGGTAGCTAGAATTGATAACTGGTAACGGGGTATTTTATCATTACTTTATATAAGAGCAAGATAGAAAGTAAAGATATTTGCTCTGTAACAAACTTAAGACTTAATAATTTAGGACAAGAATATTGTTCTGGTTTAATCGTTGGGTTCAAATTTCATTTCCTTAAATTGAAATTTGGAGTAGTATGGGATCATTTCGACATTTCGCATTCCCCTACTGCACCCACCAATTAATTCCTGAATTTAGAGAGTCCACAATACAAGCATTACCAGTTAACTAATTGCTCGTTACTTGAGTATTATTACGTTGCAGGTCATCCATTAATGTGGATTTACCTTGCATCATACATTGTATGGAAGCTTTTTAGAAAATTTACCTCAAGGAAACCAAGATATTCGCGTTGATAGCATAGTGCATTTGTTCAAAACTCTCTTTCAACCGTTTCTACTTTTTTTTTTTTTTTTTTTTTTTTTTTATGTGGTAGCCTCCCTTTAAACCACTTACGGTCATATAGGGAGGGACTATCTACATGTTTCTATCCCATTCTGAACATCGATGGCTCAGGAAAAGCTTTTATCGATAAAAGCTTGCTCAGGGCAGGATTTGAATCCGTAGCACCACGATTTCGAGACCCAAACGGATCCCATGAGCTACCCAGGTGTCCCTAAGTTCCTACCTGGGAAAAGCTAAAAAATGTGATCCTTCAAAATTATATATTTATATATATATTTGTGCGTGTGTATATGCATAAAATTTGTCTGCAAGCCTTCTAGGGTCCGCAATTTTTTCAAATAAAAATGTATTTTACAAACAGTTGGACGAGTTTGTGAATGGCTANAAAAAAAAATCAGAAACTTTATTTGATATTAAAGTTAGTTTATTTTTGCCAACTATTAAAAGAGTTCGTAAATAATTAAAATTTGTTAAAGAAGTGCCAGAATAAGACCAAATATAATAATTGTAATTAATAGATTTATTTTGAACTTAATTAATGAAACAGAAGTGGAGTGCTTCACAGAAGGGCATGGTTGGAATTATCAATTTTTTTATTCAGTTATTAATTCATATTTTATAATTGACATTCTTCGAAAAATTGTACGCTAAGGTATGATCCAAAGCAATTTAAGTAGAGAGTACTAAAGTGGTACAATAATTCACAGACAAAAAAGAGATACATTTATACATTTGACATAGCAGTAATCAGTAAAATCTTATATTTCAAATTTAAAATAATGGTTCCTTTCGCCATCACAACTTAATTTTTGTGACCAATGCCATCTGTCATAATTACCAACAGAACCTTGGAAAAAACTAAAAAAACTAAAACATACTTTGATCTGTAAGTATTAAACCTTAGGCTTAAGATTTTTCTTTATAAATATTTTATTTGGTTGTGGTTTTTTTTATCCCACGTAAACGTAGGCTCTTGCTAGGGTAGAGGGAATTTAATGAGATAATTAGCTCGTCCTGGTAGCGTAACTGGTAAATGCACCGGCCCGGATAGCAGGAGATCCAGATTCCTGGCTGGGACAGATGGATTTTTTTATTCTATTCCCTCTCATTATTTGCTTAGGCTTAAGAGTTCAGTGCCTTAACAACTTGGCTACTATGCCCTCTATTTAACTTTAACTAAAAGAGTTTGTATATGCGGTGTTTATTATGGAATTTAATTAAATTAAAAAGTTACTTAAACCGGGCTGCTTAGTACGCTTTTGCAAGTTCTAAAGTATTTATCAAATCATGCCGACGTGAGGGCGGAAAGCGGTTTGACCTGTTTAAGCAAATCCGGTGAAAGATAGCTGGATTTCTTTACAGACTCTTTGAAAATCTTATTTTTGTTCCACATAGCAGGACTAAAAGGGTAAATTTGCTGAATTTAAAGTAAAGATTTTATAAACAGTATGTGAATAATCAGTAAACTTAAATGCTTATATAAATATAAATTTCATTATGGTTTTTATTCCCACGTAAATTTAAACCTAATGAGGTTCGTGCCCTGACTGGGAAAGTTAGATTTTTCATTCTATTCCCTTGCATTAATTGATTTAAATTCTTATATTTTACTTAACTTGATCCAAGAAAGTAGCAAATTTGACTAGAATGAATTGATTACTTTTAATCAATTCACTTGCTGTGGCAATAGAGAAAGGTACAGATATTCTTAGATTCTTCATTAATGAGGTATTTATATTTCTTCAAGATAATTAAAGACTATATTCGGACCGGATTAGCACTTAAAAAGAGAAAAATCTCCCAACTTCGTACTTCGAAAGACCACATTACACCATTATGATATTCAACACATGAAGTGTACTAAACTCTAAAGTTTGGGAACCAACTGTTGGTTTCTTCTTACTTAACTTCCGTTCTTATTCTACCGTCCGGTGTAGAGGTGTGGCAGATCTTCCACCAAGCCTTCCAATATGGAGTTTTTAATATGACCTTTTCTCAGTATAAATTACTGCCGTATAACTCATTGTAAAAAATATGTTTTTTAATAATTCTCTAATAAGACATGTCATTAATTGTTTCAATAAATAGGACAGAAAATAGATCAGTTTAGTTTTTATTTTCTTCGGGAATTCATTGGACAGGGAAATTAAAGGGAACCCAATCGTGGTTTACTCCACTACGCAAGTGTAACACTTCACAAATACAAGGTTTAATTTGCAAAAAAGTTTCCTGACTGACCTTCAACCAGCCCCTAAATCCAGCCAATGGCGCATGACAAACTATATCAAATAAGAGCAGAAGCTGTCATTCTTAGTGAGTGGCGAGAGGAATAGCCACAATGCCGGCAATGGGACACGCTCATGGCTATTCGATGAATAGAGATGAACCACCTGTTTGCGAGGTGTGTGTAGTTTGACGACCAAGTATCGCCCGGAGCTTAGCATGCCATGCAAGAGGAAACAGTCCTACCTATCTACCTAGTAGCACTTCTACGAAAGGGATTTCTGAGCTTAAGTGATTTACTTTTATTTAGGAAAAAAACAACATAAATGTATGCATCTCCTTCATATTTGCGAATAAAATTAATATAAAAATGCATACTTATAAAAAAAAGGAATTATATCAAATCAATCTGTAATACAAGTGAATCAAAAAAAAAAAAATTGAATCATTAGAAAAAAATACTAAATAAAAATTTATTTTAAACAATTAATGAGAGGGAATAGAATACAAAAATGTATCTATCCCAACCACATGAATGTGTAATGGAAACATTCCGGCCAGGCAAGCAGGAGATCCGGGTTATATTCCCGACTGAGGCAATAAGACTTTTTTTTATTCTGGCTTAAATTCAATAATTAACTATCATTGGAGGGATAAATTTCATAGGGCAATATTGAAACTAATTGACTTGGTTGAATATATCACGGATCGCTTAATCGTAACATTCTGGGTTTTTCTTTTTGGTTTTTTTTAAGGCTATAGATAAATATATGTAAATCAACTTCTGGCAACAACCAAGTTTTGCTCAATGTATCCTATAAAATTAATTTTATACTAAAAGGCTTTTAAACTAGCCGATGATATTGTTCAGAATATATGAAAACGTTTCTTTAACTTGCATTTCTTAAAACATAGGCGCCAGGGTAGTTCATGAAATCCGTTTGGGTTTCGCAATCCAGGCGCTGCGGGTTTAAATCTCGCCCTGGGCAAGCATTTATTGATAAATAAAAACTTGTCTTTAGCCATGGATGTCTAGAATCTGATAACAAACTGTAGATAGCCCCTCCCTCAACGACCCTAAGTGGTTGAAAGGGAGGCTAACACGTCAAAATAAGAAACACTTGTAGAACATATTGCAAAACAAGACAGAGCCTCACCTATTGAAATATTTGAGTTCGTGTAAACCGACGGATACGTCATAATCGTAAACGGTCCGATCATCCAAGACGGTCTTTCTGATGATTTGCCTATCACTGACGAGTTCCAGGCTCGAGAGATTCCTCATTGTACCATCGGAGAAGTAGATGTTTGCCAGGAGTGCGTCAAAGTGCCAATCCAGGCCGATGTCTGCGCCAGACTTCTTGCCAGCAATGAGTGCATTCAGATCCTGGAGCACCTTCCCAGCAACCCCTGCAGGATCTCTAACCGACTCTCCTCGTACGTTTCCGATGGCAATCGCCACCATACACCAACACACAACCGTCAACATTTCGACTGAGGGCTTCTCCTAAGAGTTATCTTTTCTTTATAGAATCTGATAAAGTACTTGAGACTCACTGTGAGTGCAATTAGTTTTTTAAGTGCGATCTAAATCAACATGGCTCTCCATTATAAAATAAAAAACTATCTCATATCTAAATTAAGAATAAGAGATTTAAACAACTTATGACGCCATTTTCAATGTAATATAAGAATTCGAGTTTTTTTTTTCTTTACATTAACCTCTTTAAAATGTTATGAACTTTTAAAGCGATAACATCCCGTTATCAAATTAAAGATTCCTCTAGGAATTTAAAAACTGTTATTATGAGATACAAAAGTCATTTTATCGATTATGAACCATCAGGAATATATATATTAAATGATTCTGTACATTTTTAATTATTAGACATAAAAAATGAAAATCTAGTGAATTAATAATTAATTTCTTACTTGAATGAATTTTATATTTACTTATTTTTGATTTTACTTTTATTCATTTATTTCATTTCTGTTAAAATAAAAAGCATTTTGTAATTTGATTACAATGAACTAAAAAAAAAATGACAATATTGCAATGGCAAGAGAATGGAAGGTGACTAATGACACGACTCTATATATGCTTATTATATTACAGAAAACACAATGAAGTGGAATAATTAATATTTTCTTAATGACTTATTCATCGTCATTAAGAAAATATGTGAGTTAAAGGTATTAAAACTAAAGCTAAAAAAATAGCAATTCAAATGCGTTAAAACATGAACAACTGAATTACTGATCTGGGGAAAGATAGCTTTTTTTTTTTTTTTTTATTAAGTGTTAGCCTCCCATTCAACCACTTAGGGTCATGGAGGGAGTGGCTATCTACAGGTTGCCATCCCATTCTAAACGACCATGGCTCAGGACAAGCCTTTAATTAAATAAAAGTTTTCCCTGGGCGGGATTCGAACCCGCGGCGCCAAAATTGCGAGACCCGAACAAATCCCATGAGCTACCCCGGCGCCCCAAAGATAGCTTTTTAACTTTGCTTTTTAACCTCAGGGCAATTGCTCAATAGCTTTTAAGCAACGAGCGCCGTAGAATAGTCGTTGCAATTTATTTTCTTACTCTATCTTTTTTTTTTTTTTTTTACGACTTGTTCTGTTGGAACCAGCTTTCGTTCCGAATTTTCGTATCGCTAACTCACTTTGGCGAACGCTAGGATGACTGTAGAGTAAAACAATGCGCTTCATGTAGACCGTATTTTAAGTGCGGGCGCCCTCATAAGTTTTATTTAGCTTTAATCGCTTTGCTCAAATAACTCTAACTTTTTGTTTCGCTTTAAAACTACCAGCTAAAGCTATTTAATGAATGCGTTTTAACTCCCTACCTCTGAGCTTGTGGAACTTGTATTTTAATTGGAAAAAAAAAAGTTAAATAAATTAAGAACTTTCAATTGAAAAATTCTACTTAGTAGTACATGCTGGCTTACTGATATGCAAATTTTATGGCTTTCAATATAGGATTTGCTGGCCTGTTTTTCAACCTGAATTTAAAGCAGTTCCGGTTTTCTGTCTAATATACTAACTGAACTAAAATTGAATATGAAAATTACTATTTTACTCACCACGAAGAAAAAAAAAATACTCGCATGAATTATTATTTTATAAAATTTTCATAATAGTCAAGTAAAAGCAAATAATATTTCACATCATTCATCTGTGTAAGTTTCTTCTTACCTTCTCAGGCAATAATTACTGTTCTGTTAATATATCATTGCAAAGAGAAAATAGTACCAGTGTTGTGGAGATCTTAACACAAATATTTTATTGATTATAGCCATTAGTATTAATAAATAATTAGATAAAAGAAATGAAAGGGAGCGATAATAAAAAAATTTGACTACCTCAGCCGGGACTCGAACCCGGGTCTCCTGATTTACGGGCAAGTGTGCTGACCAAAAAACTACCGAGGCTGGCTAGATAATCACCCCAGTTCCCCGCACTTTACTCCGAGTCAACTCGGGCTCTGTCCGACCCAGAGTAAAGTGTGGGGAGCTGGGAAATTATCTAGCCTGCCTCGGTGGTGTAGTGGTCAGCATACTTGCCTGGAAAGCAGGAGATCCGGGTTATATTCCCGACTGAGGCAATAAGACTTTTTTTTATTCTGGCTCCCTTGCGTTTCTTGTATAAAATGTAACGTGGGATTTAAATACCACAACTAAAATCATTATTTAATAAATAATTAGAGCTAATTCTTTGATAAGTGTAGAAGAAACTAATAATAAAAAAATTGTTTTTTTTAAACTTACCTCATCAAGTATTTATTTGTCCTCCTTATCGCTTTATGATTAAAAAGTTAATATACGTTAGTATCTCTAAATTTTATGCGGATGACCCCATTCATGACCCAAGAACGGTTCGCTATCTCTGCAGGAAGAAGATACCGTTATAATGTGGACGTACACAGAGGCGGCCAAAAATAGACTAGGTTGGAGCATAATGACTGTACTAGTTTTTCCAAGTCAAGCATAACTTATATGACTTTTTTAATCAGGAACTGCGTAAATTAAGCCAATTTCATTTTGGTTCTCAAACCGATTCCCTCTGTAATACTAGATATACTAGTTATACCTTAGTTATACTTTAGTTATAATTAGTTATATCTTAGTTATACTAAGTTATACCTTAGTTATACCTTACTTATAAGGGAAGATCTCTAGAAATAACGGCAACTCTAGTCTGAACAGGGAAGGAAAGAATTAGTTGCCTATAATCCTAATAGTTACTTTCTTAGGAGTCTAGGCTAGGTTTTTCGAGGTTACAGTTTCTTTTTACTATACTTATGGGTTACGGAAGGTGGTTTTTTTTTTCTATTTTTTGGTGGGATGCTTAATAAATTTTAAGAAGGAACCAAACCAGCCTTCCTCCATTGGTAAATAACTTAGTTAAACGCTTTTTACTAATTTCTAAACTAACTCTGGTATTTCAAACGAATGGGGTTCGGTAAGGCTTAAAGTCCTATTCGTTCCGTTAAAGTCCTTTTTCAAATAAAATACATGTTTCTTAAAATAAAAAATTATATATCAACAGAGCTGTATAGTATAATTAGAAGTGAAGCGTAAACACACACATACACACATGTCCCCAAAATGAAACTCATACTACTTTTGTTAAAGTTTGTAGTGCAGCAGCTACATAATTGTATTACTTTTGTTCGTTTGAAGATCCACAGGCTGTAAGAAATATGGTTATTCTTATGAATAATATTCTACACAATGAAAACAAAGCATTGCAAATAGTAATTTACAGAGCATGGACAGAATATATAT
>KZ813134.1:2746-13115 GCA_000696205.2 Oncopeltus fasciatus | reverse complement strand
ATATGAACTTCTTAAGTGGTTAATATGAACCTGTTCTTGCCTACCGTATATATCGCAGCCGCCATTGTTTTATTATATATGTGTGTGTATTTCGACCCTTTTGAAGGTAGATAGAGGTATTTCTGAGGAAGAAAAACAGTATATTTTTCCAGCTATTTATCAGTCTAAGTTCATATTTACCTCTTAAGTCTTAGACTGATAAATAGCTGGAAAAATATACTGTTTTTCTTCCTCAGAAATACCTCTATCTACCTTCAAAAGGGTCGAAATACACACATATATATAATAAAACAATGGCGGCTGCGATATATACGGTAGGCAAGAACAGGTTCATATTAACCACTTAAGAAGTTCATATTTACCTCTTAAATATTAAATAAAATTATAGAATTACACAATATAAATGAAGAAGCAGTCTACACATGCGGTTTTATTAAAGTTAAATATTTCCCCCCATTGTTATTTATAAATTTTGTCTACATATAGAGTTTTTATTTTCAAAATTTTATTTATTGTAAATCAATAGTAATTTTTGTTTTATTGATAGATTATAGTGAAAATTTTAGTGTTCAAATTTTTAAATTTAAATTTGAGAACTGAATTTGAAGTGGGTCGACACAACAATACTGCCCTCCATTGGAGAAGAAAGCAGGCAGCTTAAATGGCCACCCACTTGCCGAAGCTGCCTAGAACCCACTCCTAGGGCCAATATAATTAATCTTTCTTCGCCCCATTCCTTCCAGCTACAGGGAGAGAGTAAAAATTCCACTGAGCCTCTGTCGGAATTAGTTAGTCGTAGTCCGGTTTTGGGTTCCCTGAAGTCTCTAGGATGGGATGACAGTTCTAGGACAGCTCCTAGAACAGCTGATAATTTATGGGATAAATGATTTAGAACCGTGTGCGTACCCCCATAGGAAACTACAAGATGGCGAAACAACTAGGAAGAAAGCGGCGGAAGAACATTGTTAAAACTCTAGAACATTGAGCATGAACGTGGGTCTTGAAAGATATGCAATCATCTTTGTAGACAATTAAATGGACTTTATTTTTACATTCATAATGTCCAAAACTCAGCTTAAGAAAAATATATGATTCAACAGAAGTAAATTGAATATTTAAAAATATTAGATTAATGAACTGAATAAATATGAGTATTTAATATATGCATATGAATATTTAACGTTCATATTCCTAAGGCTTAGTCTTGGGGAATATTCTATTTACATAAGAAGACTAATTTTTCAAAATAAAATAGTAGTTGTTTATTTTAACATAAAAATGATGAGTTTGGCGCTTTTCTTAGCATGTAAGTGGAAAAAACCTTTAAATTTCTTAAATTTATTTTTAAAAATCAAGTAATTTCTGTTTTCTTCCACTTTTTTCTTCATCTCTCGACCTTCTCTGTCAAATTTTTATAGACTATTTTTTTTCAATAATTAAATTTCTTTGAGTTTGTAGTTCCAGTTTAACTATTTATCCAGTCATACCTTCCTTAAAACTCTTGATACCGGTATTTATTCTATTTTTTCGATATTAAAATAAAACCAAGCTATTCTGATTTACATCTCTCAATTATTCAACGATCTCAGTCAAGATAAGCTAGCAATATACTAAAGGAAATTAAAATTTCTATGGTGAAAGCATTCATATATTCCCAAAGTTTTAAATCTCTCTCTCTCTCTCCCCCCCTCTCTCACTATATATATATGACCCTATTACATTATGTGATTACATGGGAAGTTGAAAAAAAAATCTATCTTCCTTGGAGTCCAAAGAGAAAGGAAAATAAATGGCATCTCCTCAAGGAGTCAGAATCCTGTCCTTAGTGAGAATGTACCAACAGATGGAATTAGCAAAAACCTTTATGCCTAACTACACGTTTTCTTTGGGAATAAAAGGAGGTTTTTATTGTGTTATGATGATAAACCCTGAAAAATATTTCAAAATTATTAATTTTAAATAACCAAATTAATAAGATTTCAAAGCTCTTTGGAAAAGAAAATATTTTATGTAGAAATTTGTTTATATAATTGATTCCTCTGCTGTTATTTGACCAAATTTTGTGTACTATTTGTCATTCATACCATGTGATGCACTGAATAAATCACTGACATTAAAAATTTTATGACATGGTGTGGCCCTCATTTTAAATTGAACCATACTAATCCTCTAAAATAAAGCAAAACTCTCTCGAATGTAATGATCTAAAGTGGTAGTAAATAGCAGGAATTAAACCCTTTACGGGCAGTAGCCACGAACATTAGTAATACTTATTTATTGAGTGGCTGAAGCAGGTCAGACGGAGTAGCTCAAGTTACTTATTACATTTACCGGCTGTAAAACCTTTTAAGGGGAAGAAAGTAAGCAGTACAACATGTTATTAATACTCTCCTCATCCCCCAGGAGCTATTAATCTCGGAGATCCTTTGTGGGAGATGTGCGCACAAAAGAAATAAGAGTGTTCTTTAGTGGAACTAACAAAAAAAAAAAGGAGAGAATGCTGTCGATAATGATGATGATGTTGACGAGTGAGGGTTGGTAGAGGGGGTAGAGCTGACCTTGTCCGAGTTGAAGGTCGCCGAACCAGCCCCCTAACAGTACCGCCATCTCTGTTTGCATTCCGAAACTACGGCGAGCTCTCTGGGGGGGAGGTAAAAGCTCGACCTACATCCGATTGGTGGCGGATCCGCTTCAATGGAACTGGTAGGAAGTCACTAAATTACAGTGGAATCAAAGGCCGCCATTACAGCTGCAATCTCTGTGATTCCTAACTCTTCTTCAGAAGCTGCGACTTTAATAGGATAAGAGTGAAATACAGTTCTCTCTATAAATAAAGAGCACTTCTAAAAAATCTCTCTGACGAAGAGAGGATTATCAGGAACTCGGTCTTGGTAGTTGAAGAATTAAAATCTCAGGGCAAATACAAGGCAGAAAGAGACTTCTGTTCAACTGTGTCTACATCATGACTGAAATTCAAGTCATGATGTTGACACTGTTGAGTACAATTCTCTTTCTCCCCATCATTCTTTCTTTTTTTTTATTTATTTAGAAATTACATCCTGCACAGCGTGCATCTTTCAATGTGCTCTCAAAGTATATAATAAANAAAGTCTTTGAACCACTCCTCAAAGTATGGGAGATGTAAAATAATGAGGACAGTCTTTGCCAAATGCTCCAACCATCAGTCATTATGGCTACAAACATTGTAAAATAGCTTGCACCGTGTTATGAAGATATTGATAAAAGAATGCCTTAATAGATATGATCAGACAATCTTGTATGGGTGATCAGTCTCACTCCCTCTATTTGCCCTGATAAAGACCTGAAATTCAGGTTAAAACGTTCGCTAAAATAAAAATGTTTTTGGTTACAAGTTAGTTTTTATTTCTTCAACTACCAAGACCGAATTCCTAACAATCCTCTCTTCAAAAAACTTGACAGTCAAAAAATTTACCTCCAAATATATCTACCAAAGGAGCTCATTAAACAATGATTCAAAGTTATTCTAATCCGGTTACAGATCACAATTGCCTATGTGGATAACTTATTATTGGACTTCTCTATTCTGAAAAATTGGAAAGATCTTTTCATGTAATTACAAATACTCCCTTTCACCTCAACCTCTCTCCTTTGCCCAGCCCAATGAGTTCATTTGTAAAGTCACAGTCGTTTTGAATGATCAGATAAAAATACGATATACGTTGAACCAATAGGTGATGTGGTATGATGCCACATTGATGAATTACATTTCGGAACCAATAATTTGTTTTGTTTTTTTGTTGTTTTTTTTCTCTGGCTTCTTAAAAATTGAGTGATCTGCTCTTATGCGCAAAAGGACATTCAACGTTGTCATGGGACGTCACCGATACCAAAAAGGGTAGGTTATTGGCATCGTCGTTTCTCTCATAATCTCGCTGGTTAGATTGTCTTAGTTTTAATTGTCACTGTAATGGGTGGATTACGTATTTGGATTTCATGGCTAGAGTAAATTACGAAAATTCATATTGGCTAACCATGTTACTAAAACTGAAATAAATATCTATTGCTTGTAATTCAGTAACATTGTTGGCACATTTTTCTGTAGTTAATATAACCTATACCAGTTTTCAAGTTACTTACCGTTCGACTTAAGCCTTAGTACACTTGATATATTGATAAGTTCTGATATGGGCATCCAAAGTAACAGCTTACAGTAACCACTACCTAGTGCAAGTAACAGTTAGTCTGATGTTCCACTCTAATACCCAGCCCCCCCCCCCACTATTTATTGCTGTAATACGAATGTAGTAGTATGAAGTTTACAGTCTACAGTATTGTATAACGTATTGCGTAAGGAAAACTGTAAAAGTAAGGGGGAGGGGTGTGACATAGTCGTTCTCCCCTTTAAAAATATTTTTAAACATTTAAAAAAAATCTAGACGACTGTCTACATGAAAGAGTGAAATAGAATACAATTCCTTTCCACTAAATGTACAGTATATAAAAATGTGAACTTAGGGACAGGACGTCCTCTCTCATCTTCATGATAGCCCTGAAGATGGCTTACAATGTAAGCCGAAACGTTGGCAGATAATCCTTTATTANCATCGATCGTAAAATTAGCACCAATCCCAGGTTGGAAGGTATAGCCATTTGGCTGTTTAAGTAATTTTAACCCTTAATTTAATCTCCTTAGGGATGATATATTTATGGAATCATGTACTAGATGAAACATAAATCCCTAATGTTCAATTTTTTCCGTAAAAACAATGTACGGCCCAAGGCGAAGAAACATTTTGTTTCGTTTTTGGTCTTTGGATTCTACAGGTATTGAACATTAATTATCAGATTTTGAGTGGAGCGGGGTTATGATTTTGAATTTTCAGGTCAATTGCAATAATTTTTGTTCAGTTTTCGAATTTTCTATTCGATAAGTGAACTAAAATTAAAATAACATTCATCACAGAAAATGAAATCAAAATTGATTAATTTTTTACAAGAATACCAGACCATCATAAAACAGGAATTTTAAAAATTTCAAAATAGAACACCTTATTAAAAAATACGTTTTTCTGCATTAACACATCCATATTCGAGATTAGCAGAATTGCTACTGTGAATTTTCATCGAAGCCTATCAGTAACAGCTCATGTTCCAAATACTTGAACAAACTGTAATTATTTATTATTTGAACCACTTAACCTTGAAAACTAATGGTCGAAATTACTGTGTTTTTATTTGTGTATTCGTTTGTGCCTCTTACTGTAGCTAAATTATGTTTTAAAATAATCATTGTAAATATATTATGTCTCATAAGTATACATTTTTCCCATTCTGGCTTTCTGAATTTTGGCCCGAATATTTTGTTATCAATAGTTATTATAAACAGGACAATGTGTTTGTATGAAGGATATTATCTGCAGTGGAAATTCAAAGACTGTTGAAAGGTATGAATTAAGGTAGATAATTTTTAATAGTATCGGATGTCACGCCGTATTTATAATAAGAATTTATATATTTATTTAATACCAAATTCTCAAGCTGAGATAAAATTTAGGTTGCACTTAGTGAATAACTGTCCAATAATGCTTTATATTCTGTTGGGATTATTTGTATGGATTTATTTGAGGAATTTATGACAACTTGAAGTCTCCGAATTTCCATCTTGGTGGGCTTAAGTAGGGCAGACACATTATTCCAAAATGAGAAACTGACAACAACAAAACTTTTAACTATACAGAGGCATGTTAGGAATTAAAACAGATGTTCGATTCCCACTTAAACCTAACAACAATAGCTAAAAACCTAACAAAATACCAACTGTACAACTTTTAAAACAACAACTATACCTATTAACTATATCCAAGGATGCCTTACAAACTTCTTTAATCTCTAACCAAAGGATTAAGCGATAAATCGTGAAGGATTAGGTGTAGCTTATTGAATAACTTCAAAGGTTGGTCAATTTNATACCTATTAACTATATCCAAGGATGCCTTACAAACTTCTTTAATCTCTAACCAAAGGATTAAGCGATAAATCGTGAAGGATTAGGTGTAGCTTATTGAATAACTTCAAAGGTTGGTCATTTTATGATCTTATATTTTTTAAAAATTCTCGGGAACAGAATATGATCATGGAAATGTCTATTTGTAAAAGTTTTAATGATTCATGGTAATCATATAATTCTATAGAATTAATGATAATTTCATAGTCATACTGTTTCTTTGTATGACTATGAAATTATCATTATTGTAAAAAGTTTTAATGATTCATGGTAATCATATAATTCTATAGAATTAATGATAATTTCATAGTCATACTGTTTCTTTGTATGAAAAGTTAAATATTCTCTAAATCACAAGTTTTGACAATATCCAGGAAGAAAACAGCACCTTTTCCATTATAAAAGGAGAACTAAAAAAAAAATTGAAGTGGATTGCAGTAACATTGTCGACCAATGAGATGGGTAAAAGGCAGAGGAATGGTGACCTTTGAAGTATATAACCCAAGAATGTGATACCTATTTTATATTTTATTAGTCAAAGATACATATATCATGGATATTGCAGTAACTTATAACAAAAAAATAATTTTTAGGGTTATCTTTTTTATTTTCAAATTTTAAATATGGCAGTAGAAGAGCGGGAAAGAGACTAAATGCTCATTTTGGTCTTGGAGTTACCCTTGACAAAACTATATTAATGGATAACTTATTATTGGACTTCTCTATTCTGAAAAATTGGAAAGATCTTTTCATGTAATTACAAATACTCCCTTTCACCTCAACCTCTCTCCTTTGCCCAGCCCAATGAGTTCATTTGTAAAGTCACAGTCGTTTTGAATGATCAGATAAAAATACGATATACGTTGAACCAATAGGTGATGTGGTATGATGCCACATTGATGAATTACATTTCGGAACCAATAATTTGTTTTGTTTTTTTGTTGTTTTTTTTCTCTGGCTTCTTAAAAATTGAGTGATCTGCTCTTATGCGCAAAAGGACATTCAACGTTGTCATGGGACGTCACCGATACCAAAAAGGGTAGGTTATTGGCATCGTCGTTTCTCTCATAATCTCGCTGGTTAGATTGTCTTAGTTTTAATTGTCACTGTAATGGGTGGATTACGTATTTGGATTTCATGGCTAGAGTAAATTACGAAAATTCATATTGGCTAACCATGTTACTAAAACTGAAATAAATATCTATTGCTTGTAATTCAGTAACATTGTTGGCACATTTATCTGTAGTTAATATAACCTATACCAGTTTTCAAGTTACTTACCGTTCGACTTAAGCCTTAGTACACTTGATATATTGATAAGTTCTGATATGGGCATCCAAAGNTTTTTTTTTACATAAAAAGATTTTGTGTTTTACATATATAAGTGTATTATAAAGTTTCTTAGTTATGCAGAGAAGTTTTCTTTGTTATTTAAATCAATTCAATAATAGATCTTGCAAGCCGTGGAGAGCTGTCAATGAGTCAGATTTAATCTATGTTTATTCTGTGCTCTTTTGGTAATATTTCCAATTACCTACTATAACTGATATTGTTTAGCAAACGGGCTGAAATGTAAAGACTTAAACGCATGTTTTATATCCCTCCATTATTTATGCTTTAACATATAAGTTGAAGAAGATGAGCGAGCCCATAATACCGCAAGAGTAGAGATACTAATCCATTACATGAGGAATGTTCTGTGTACAAAGAACTGTACTCTCGGAGGATGACAGCGTACATTGCAGTACGTTAAAGCTTAGATCTCCCGTCTCGACGTCCCTCATCCAGGCGAACGGATTATTGTCATCATTCTCCAAGATGACGGTGACGACAGGATAACAGTACTTCCCCGGCGAGCTGTCGCGACCTTTACACTGCCACCCCCGGGACGAGCAAGATTCCCAAGAGCGGGGTACCGTTGTCGAAAGAGAGAAAATCCTGTCTTAGCCCCAGGAAAATGTCGACCGGATTTCAGGGATGTGGGAATGTCTGCATAGTAGCACAGCGATATGACGTCACATCGATATGAAGCCACAGCGATCAATGTGAAGTCTTTGCTCTTCAATGTGAACTAAACAGATTTTCCGCCTTGCTCTAAGGATGAACATAAATAAGAGTCAATTACTAATTTTACCTTACAAACCGAAAAGAGCTACGAAGGGAAAAGTGAATGCTTTTATGGCTGGCTTTAGGACGAGCGGACATGGAAAGGAACTAACTTGATCCCAAATCACTTAAAAACCATCGTTAATAAACGACATTTGTAAAAAAATTTCTGGAGTATTAATTTTTTAATATTAAATATTTTGTCTACTATTTTTATATTAGTATTATTATAACACTAAAATTATCGAATATATTGACAATTATTCAATTGATATTTCTATAACTCTCTCTTATAACCCTCAGCCATCTCATTCAATTTTAGTCATGAAAGCATTTACTCATGAGTCCGAAGTATAATCCATACTTCAAATTTGGATTATATACGTTAGAATTTAGAGTCTGCCCAACTCTTGAACATTTTTATGTAATTAACACAATACAGGCTTTTCGTAAAATTATTACAGAATAAAGATTTTAGAAAACTACAAATTAATTTATAAAGAAATAAAACTAAAGACAAAATCTAACAATGACAACTATATTAATGATTATTTAATATTGTCTCCCTCTATTCTCTCTCCGTAGAATCACTCTCTTTTTTAGAGATGTCCGGGTGGTGCCGTCAGTGCCAGCGTCGGGGGTGTCGTCGCCGTTCGGGTCCTTCTTCCTGGCCTCTGTTCTCCCCTTCGCCCCTAAGTGACTTACGAACTATAATTCTCCCACCTCACTCGCATTCAGGCAATAATGACCCTAGTGGTTGAATTGCCAAAAAAAAATAATCCCTCTCTTTATACCCTATGTGAAAATTCTCCTTATATATATATATACATATAAGAAGGCAAAGAAAGNACCTTTACACTGCCACCCCCGGGACGAGCAAGATTCCCAAGAGCGGGGTACCGTTGTCGAAAGAGAGAAAATCCTGTCTTAGCCCCAGGAAAATGTCGACCGGATTTCAGGGATGTGGGAATGTCTGCATAGTAGCACAGCGATATGACGTCACATCGATATGAAGCCACAGCGATCAATGTGAAGTCTTTGCTCTTCAATGTGAACTAAACAGATTTTCCGCCTTGCTCTAAGGATGAACATAAATAAGAGTCAATTACTAATTTTACCTTACAAACCGAAAAGAGCTACGAAGGGAAAAGTGAATGCTTTTATGGCTGGCTTTAGGACGAGCGGACATGGAAAGGAACTAACTTGATCCCAAATCACTTAAAAACCATCGTTAATAAACGACATTTGTAAAAAAATTTCTGGAGTATTAATTTTTTAATATTAAATATTTTGTCTACTATTTTTATATTAGTATTATTATAACACTAAAATTATCGAATATATTGACAATTATTCAATTGATATTTCTATAACTCTCTCTTATAACCCTCAGCCATCTCATTCAATTTTAGTCATGAAAGCATTTACTCATGAGTCCGAAGTATAATCCATACTTCAAATTTGGATTATATACGTTAGAATTTAGAGTCTGCCCAACTCTTGAACATTTTTATGTAATTAACACAATACAGGCTTTTCGTAAAATTATTACAGAATAAAGATTTTAGAAAACTACAAATTAATTTATAAAGAAATAAAACTAAAGACAAAATCTAACAATGACAACTATATTAATGATTATTTAATATTGTCTCCCTCTATTCTCTCTCCGTAGAATCACTCTCTTTTTTAGAGATGTCCGGGTGGTGCCGTCAGTGCCAGCGTCGGGGGTGTCGTCGCCGTTCGGGTCCTTCTTCCTGGCCTCTGTTCTCCCCTTCGCCCCTAAGTGACTTACGAACTATAATTCTCCCACCTCACTCGCATTCAGGCAATAATGACCCTAGTGGTTGAATTGCCAAAAAAAAATAATCCCTCTCTTTATACCCTATGTGAAAATTCTCCTTATATATATATATACATATAAGAAGGCAAAGAAAGCTTATTAGAAATCTGGTGAATTAGTTCAGAGGAGGAGAGGATTTAGAGGAAAACCGCAATTTTAAATTTGTTTACCTATATTATTAATTGAGTTACCAAAAAAGTGAACAAAACAAAATCGGTGAAAAATTTAATTTAAAACATTTATTTCAGACAAAATTAAACAAAAAATGCATTTTAAGAAAAATCTTATAAAATATGGTTTCGTGTGCTTGGCTGGGCCTCTTATTATTCAATAACAAAACATATTTATTATTTAGTGAAGAGAGGATTGTCAGAAACTCGGTCATGGTAGTTGAAGAATTAAAAACCAATTTGTGACAAAAAAAAATTTTATTT
>JHQO02132719.1:0-12402 GCA_000696205.2 Oncopeltus fasciatus | reverse complement strand
AATCGGGATCAAGTGTAGGTGAGAGGATGGCATCTGTCCGGCCAGTGAGGTATCTTTAGCGGCTAATTACTCTGAGCTGTGACGTCACAGATCCCCGACAAGGACATTTTCTTAATACGTACAACCGTCCGAGCTCATCTCTTCTGCAATTTCGCCTAGGATGTTGAAATAATGGCTTGCTAATAGAGAGAATGACCACAATGGTTCATTTGATATTTTTTGTTTTTCCTTTGAACTAGCTAAGTTATGAGTAAACTGGTGTGTTGGATCGGCTTATTTCTGTGAAATAGCTCAGTTATAAGTAAACTGGTGGAATGGTTCTACAGGATTAGACAACGACATAGAATTAATAATCGTTAACAGTGGTTAATACGAACACCAATGTTTGCAGCAACTAATTTTGATAAAATTTCGATTATATAGATTCATCAGTTATGATTTAGTTACCGAAGAGCGGGACTCTCTTTATCCCCATCAACCCACTTTCCCTGACGAAGGCCTAAAATTTAGGCCTAAACATTGGCAAAAAAATTTTTTTGTTTACAAATAAGTTTTTACATCTTCAGCTCCCAAGACCAAATCCCTGACTTTCGTCTCTTCATAGATTCGCCAGTTTAAAACTTTTAAAAGTTCTCGGATACGAATAAGACTGCTTCCGACCAGGTAAATAGTATTTAGGACTACATGTAGATTAACTTTAATGTTTGGAGGGAATTATTATTGAAATTCGAGTTTATTACAGGGGAATAAACTAGTGTCCCAACTTCAATATCACCCAACTGAGCCAAAGTATCTTCGTTTGAACTCGCCTCATTTATATCTAGGCATTTTTAGTGTTTTAGAGATAAATATTGACGATATCGCCTTTTGGATGTAGGTTTTATTGTTGGATTTTTAGCGGAAGGCGGCAGGGAGGAGGCGTCTCTTCCTGGACCAGGTCGGCTGGTAGATCTTGCCCTGCGCCCTCAGGAAGAGCAGAAAGGCAATTCCGACGTGCAGGAGGTGGCTCGCAAACATCCCCAAGCTGTTGAAGACGAACACGACCAACGTCAGGAAGGCCACGCTACCCACCAGTAGGCTCACTGGCCACTCGTCTGGGGTAGGCATCTCGTTAGTTCTCCAGCATCTGCCAACATGACTTATTCTCCTCAGCACCGGTCTATCTAATGGTAGGGGTTATCAAGGGTATAACTCCTAACAATCTATGTCTAGCAAATAGCATGAAAGAGTCCCCAAAATCGGGGATAAGCCTTTATTAGTAACATTTTGAAGCTTCTTATAACTAACCTGTCGAAGAAAAACAAACATGGAGGGAATAAGTTGAGAAAAAGTGATAACTGGACACTTCTTAGTTATCAGGAATGAGCTTCTCTTAGGTTTGGCTAATAGTGGGTGGTTGAAGCGATCCTCTTATATGTTTAGGGGTCAAAAGTAACAAATATTTTTAAGTATAATGTTAACCCTTAATTTTTGTTAATGTGTATGAACACGCTCTATTTTCTGCAAATTTTGAAATAAGGAAACTTAATTTTCTTTTAATACTTCCTTTTTATGAACCATTGCTTGATCACTTTATTATCTGAAGCGAGTGATGCGTGTAGGAGGAGAGTTATGAGGAAAAAGTACATAGAAAATATTTTCATTATTATTAGTATTTTGAAGAAAAATTTCTAACTATATGAGCAGATATTATTTCTTAATTATCAAGGTTTAATATAAGCAGTCGAACAAACTTTAACTGTGACTGCTATCCGAATATCAGAACATATATCAGTCACACCCCGAGGATAGTTTATTGCTTATTAAAGTTTTTCCCTCGCGGTTTATGCAAAATTAATGTACATATACTATACAGCTACTGGGGTCTACCTACATTCAATGACGGGTACAAGAGTGGAGTAGTACAGTAACTGTTACCTGTCTTAAGTAGCAGTCACAGTCAGACGTTTTGTTGCTGCTTATGAAAAAAAGATCCGTAAAATTGCCAAACATAGCTGATGTAAAATCAATGTTGTAACGTTTTTTTTTCTAAAGAGAAAAACATTTCCGTAACAATTACCTTATAACAGCGAGAAAATTTAATCGGAAGTTGCGCCAACTTTCTATTTAAAACCGAGGAACCAATTTTTTTTCGCGCGTTAAGGGAACATATAGAGAGAGGATATAACCTCTTTAAGCCCTTAATTGCTGAAATTATTTCAGATTATCAGTGAAACCGATAATGGGTTTCAGATGGGTTGATCTGTAGGTATGTGGAGTGGCAAGATGGCTGTCGCATTTTCTGCATTTAAACTGTTACTCTATCCATACTTTTCACAAAATTACAAAATATGACAGGCTCGACCCGAAATCAATTTTGCATGTAGGAAGGAAGATCACTGAGGAAAAGTAGATATGCTATTTTGGCATATCGGCGGCTGTTTTGTCTGTCTACTCATAGACAGAACAGCACAACTGATTTACTGACTGTGCATGAAGGCAAAAGAACCGAATCAGTTACGGGTGAGAGAATCTACAGGAAGAAAAAATTTAAAAGTAGCTAAAATTTTTATTTTTGTTCAAGATCAGGATTATGGCAGACATAAAACGTAATCCTTTAAATTTTTGCGGAGGGCGTATATTTAAAAATGAAACTAAGAAGATTTTCATAGAATCGGCCTGTAGTAAGCGGTAGCAGTCCTACCTACGTCTCATTTTCTCCTCTCTTTTCTCGTCCTTTTCCTTTGCGTGACGACTGTCTACAGTGAATATAGGGAATCTGCAGAGTTTGTCCAGCATTTGAGTAGCGGACTTCTATGTTAGGTACCATGATTATAACGAGTTTCTCCGAGTAACCTCACTGTTATAGCAACAGAAGGTATTGGAAATCCTCAAAGAACTAAGCATCAATGGGTAGAAGAAGGAAATGGTTCTTACCTGGTGGTAAGTAAAGTTTGTGATGTTTTGTGTCACTCCTCGCACCCCGATTTCGTAGGTTCTCTAGCCTCTCTTCTTACGATATATAACCTTACATTCCTAAAGAGCTATGTTTGCCATGTGTTTTATTGTGCTCGAGGAAATTCTAATAATTTGACTAAGAAAATATAAGATAAAGATATCACCAGCACTCCTTCCATCAATATAACATCCATCCTCGCTTACTTATTTGCGGAAGGTGTATTTAGGAGATGGTTTTGCGAATGTGTTAAAAATGGGATATTCAGTTTACAACGTTATCACTCGTTTTGTATTAAGGAGATTCAGGTTTTCGGGAGAAAGATAAGAAAGTCAAAAGTCTTGAAGTATAAAATGTTTCATGACGTATATTGGAACCTAAGTTATTAAATATTTAAAAGAGCTGTAGAAGAAGAAATATGACAATATATTCAACTGTACTCCTTATAAATTACAAAAACTGTCTCGATGCGCTAGTTACCGTTTAGTGGTAGTGACTCATATACATATATACTTCATTATTTTAATGTTTCAAGTATAGGTTTAATGATAGATTTACTTTTTTTTTAAACTATAAGTCGTGGATTATTATTGGTATTTAATTCAGTAGGTTAGAAAATAGATAGGTTGTAAGATATAGAAAATCTATTCCTGAGGCCTCGGACAATGGATAAAACACATACACATATTATAACACACAAGGTAGATCCAAAAAATACAACTTTAAAAAAAATCGATTTTTTAAAAATTATCTGCCAACGTTTCGACTTACATTGTAAGCCAACTTCAGGGCTATCATGAAGACGAGAGGGGACATCCTGTCCCCAGGTTCACCTTTCATGACTATAAATTTTGATTCATTTTTGAAGAAGATAAGCCCTTAGGTTTTTAGCGTTTTTGAAAAGACAAACTAATGACGTGAATTCGGAATCCATTGTCGTTGCTAACACAATGAAAAATAGGATGATGTGTATATAAAGATGTTTCAGAGTCAGAATTTATTTTCATAACTCGCTTGCTTGTTCAGTTTATGAATTATTGGTATTATGAGTTGAGATAATTTTATTTATGGTCTGAAATGAATTTATTCCCTATTGTTCTGGCAACTTAAAACTGTCTTTGAGTTTTCTGCCCATAAGGATGCCTAGGAAAGTGTTTGGAAATAAGCAAGGCTCTTCCAAAGTTAGTCCAAAGTTTTTGGCAAAGCCCTCGTCATGTTTTACTCAACCTGGTCGCAGTTCTCTGTACCAATAAATCTCCCTCTAGATTCCGGAGCAGTTCATCACAAGTTCACTCTTTATCTGGCCAATTAGTAACGTCCCACGGACAGGGCTTAACTTGGGGGTCTTATCGTGTCAAAGTAGCGCTATCTTGAAGCCCTCTCTGAAATTAAGACAGGTCCTGTCAATCTTATCGAGCCTCCGTCGCTGATTAATGGCGGGGATTTTTGACACCACCCTCGCACCCCCACAGAGGTGAAAGGGCAGATAAAGTGTCCGGTGACATGTCTTGCGCAGGCATTGTCTTCCCTTCCTTCCCGCCAAAAATCTGAATAGATTTCTCGGCGATGATAAGAGGGGGGGCGCAGCAACAAAGCGAGGCCAGATAGTGCGCGTCGCCAAGACCAACTTCTTTCTTATCTCGGTGGCACGAGCAAGAGGTGCGATTGTCTCCCTTTCGCCCCCGACAATTATTGATAAACCCTCCCGTATCGGCCGCCATTGAGCAAACTCCCAGCGACATTCGCCAATAATCGCATTCAGAACGAGATACCTTCCCTCTTTCCTTTCATAATTTTATTCGGTTCTCGCCGTTCCGCAAGTGCACAACAATACTCTGGCAACAACACAGTTTTCCCCATAACTGAATGTAAATAAATCGTTTTAAGTGTTTAAATAATATCATTAATTATTGCTTAATATCTTCTTCCAAGACAAAGATTCTTGACTTTGGACATTGGTAAGTATTCTTCACCGTTAAATTGTTTGAATGCTTTCTGGAAAATTGCATTAAGAAAGCAATTTAAGCGCACCAGACGAGGACCCAACAGAACGGTTTACTGACCATTTTGCCTTTTCAAATTTGCCGTGGGTTAAGAATAAACTCATCCTTAACAAGTGTTTCTCCTCCCTGTCTATATGGACTCTTGTGAGACAGGTTCTTCTCATTTCTCAGGATGCAGTTTGACAAACCATGGGAATATCTAAGAGGGTATAATAATTTGTATTGGTTTTCACAGGAATACATAGGCTTAGCAAAGCTCTATGAACACAGTTCAATTGAAGCTTCACCAAAGCTCATTAGTTCTATAGAACACTAACCAAAGCAAGGGAGCTGCATGAGGATTAGCCACTTTTTCCCGATTTCTTTGGTCGTTCCTGCTATTACGTATTGTAGCGTTGTGGTAAAGCGCAGGCGCCATTAACGAGTGCCGCCACCTCTGGCGACGACAATTACGTCTGAGCACACGTACGCTCCGCTTGCCGCACTAATCTTGTGAACTCGCTGCTTCTTCAGCTCCGATTGTTCTTCGGCGAGCATTGTTAGCATTTCCCCCCTAAAAGAAGCAGCGTCACCTCCCTGTCTCCTGGGAAAGCCTCGTGTCGTCCATCCAGCGTGTATGGGAAAAGGCCGACCTCCTTTCGCAGCTAATGTCCGCAATTACCTCCTCCCACTGCTCACACCCTCGCCGAGTATCAATGGCTGTCAGACACGCCTTGTAATTAAAGCTGAGACAAGATAAAAACCTTGCCAAACTGCAAGGTCAGTGAGTCTCTTCACAAGGAAATAAGAGTTTTAAAAGCCAAGACTTTTGCCAAGCATTTCCCTCTGAAATCTCCTGTGCTCAATAATTTATGTTTTAGAGAATATAATTGCTTTACTCAATATTACCCTAAGTTCTTGTATGTACTTGTGAGTTAATATGTGCACTTGTGATATACTTTTTTCAACTGTTAACTTTTAATTAGGGGTGCCAGGGTAACTCGTGGGTGGCTCAAATCCTGCCCTGGATTGTCCTGAGTCATTGATGAATAGAAGGGGTTGGTAACGTGTTGATAGCTCATGATAGTTGAGAGAGAGGCTAACACTTTAATATGGAACCTTTATCTTGCACGAAAATAAAATAACTTCTGCACAAGATCTTATGGTCCCTGGGCCCGTAGGTTAAGAGAAGGGGCGTGGCAGACAGACCTAGGGAGTGGGGCGTGTATTCCAGATCTGAGAACGGTGGCTGCCCGGAGCTCATTAACCTACCCGGTATTGTGCGTATAATTTCTATTTAAGTATTTTATCGTTCACGCTGCATTGTGAATATGGGACGTGGCGGCTAGTGGGGAGAGCTCGGAGGGGCTTTCAGATATTGGGCGCACTATAATTTTCCTCGGTTTCAACAAATCAGGTCCAAACAAATACAATTGACATCTCGTCTAAGGGTGTAAATCTCTATGGAAAATTACTGATTCTAGAAGGTCAACGAGTATGGGATATGATTCGATCACTCTTGTTTAGCAGTTAAAAAAAGTGCCAAGTTGCGTACTCGAATGTGTTCGGGAGGCTTTTTTATAACTCTGGGACTTCCCAAAAGCATATGAGTATACCCCATAAGCGATTGTAAATCTCTTGGGTCTACAATATGCACCAAAATATTTTATTAAATTATAAACATAAAAATACATTTTCTGTGTCATATTTGTAAAAAAAAAAAATCCATATTACATATTTTTCCATCCCTTGAAGTATCCCTCCTCATTCTTGCGAAATATTTCTCATCTTGATCATTCCTCGAAGTTTGAGTCGAAATCCCTATGGTCCGTCAAAGAGAGCTGCTTATCGTATAAATCTTTATACTCACTCGACACAATGGACATCGTTTGTCGCAGCTAATAGACGTAATAGTAACACAACTTTTATCCATAAGACACGTGTAACTCTTCTGGCTGAGATGTGACACCATGGTGGGCATCTCTTCTTTCAACAAAGCATTAAGAAGAGCACCGGATGAGGCAGATTCAAAATAGCTTGTATTCCTAATGAAATGAGATCTTTGCTTCGACTGGCTTAACAAATTTAAATAACGAAGACAAAAGGATAAGGTCCTCCTGCCTATTATTTATTGGCCAACAATCAGGCTTCTTTAAAAGAAGAGCATACGCGATTCAGATAAAAAACTGAACATTTCCTTTTTGGGTAAAACCATATGGAATATACCGTCTTTGAAGAAACACTTTGAATGCAGGATATATAACATATAATACATCATACACTCCAAGCCCCCCCCCCCTGTTGGAAAAAAAAATTTAATCATGTCTAATGCAGTGTGTTCTTCTGCAGCAAACTGCTGTTTTTCTTATTTATTCTTAAACTTTCGTCCTCTCATTTCCACAACCAGACACAGTAAAGTTATCTTACTAATAAGGGTTGACTTTATTGTTTTTGCAGGACGAAGTCTACCTGTGCACTGTGTGGTGGAGACGGTCTGGTCATTGGCAGGCTTGGACAACAACCCTCCCTCGGTTGAAATGGATTCATACGTCATCGTACCCGTCTCTACCGCCATTCAGGATCTCCTCAGCGTCGCGCTTCATCGGCTGGGCTACACCAAGGAAAACATAGCAGCCTCAAAAGGTTTGTTCTTAGCCTCAAGTAGTCTTACCATCTCCGGTGAGTCTCTTAGCTTCAAGTAGTCTTACCATCTCCGGTGAGTCTCTTAGCTTCAAGTAGTCTTACCATCTCCGGTGAGTCTCTTAGCCTCAAGTAGTCTTACCATCTCCGGTGAGTCTCTTAGCTTCAAACAGGCTCAAGTGAGCCAATCCATAAGTATGGAGGACCATTTTTAGATATTTATGATTTCAAATTACATTTATAAAAGCCGTTAAATAAAAATAGAGCTTAAGAGTTTATTCGATTATCACCAAGTTTTAAATTGACATAGAATTAAATTTGCTCAGTTCAAGCAAGAGCTAAAAGACGCATAATTTATTTGTAAAAAATTAAGCCAGAATAAATTTACGAATGAGAAGGATATTTATGACATGGCTCAAAATGTTTTTGGGTGTGCTGGTATGCATGTGTTAAGCAGTATCTGTCATTGAAGAGAGGGTGAGAGACTAGAAATCCTCTTTCTGATATAGGATAAATCTTATATTCAGTAATCCTAAAGAGGAAAATGAACTAGTCTAAATAATCAACAAATAAAGCCATCACAAAAAAAAAATTTTTTTTTGTTCATTAGTACAAATCTAAGATAGTAGTTGTTTTTAAGTAAATGAAGCGTTCAAATATATTTTGATTAGAACAAACTAAAATTGATAAAACGCTTAAATTAGCAGATATAGCTTTAAAAAATTTAAAGTTTCTGAGGGATTTCGGAAGTACTATAAAATTTTCCCGCTTCCGGAAAGTAATTAATTTTCCATTTTTAGAAATTAGTGATCATTAATTTCCAGTTTTAAACAAGTATGCCCAACGACCTTAAATAAAATATGAATGGCTATCTAGCCTGGGCCTACAAAACCAATATGAGTTATAAAAAGTCTATAAGGAATCTATTTAGATTTGTAATTCAATAATAAAAGATGAATATAAATGAAAGTTGCAGAGAAAATTTAATTTACAAGCCGAAGAGAACATAAAATGTACATATCTAAGCTTTGCTCTAGGCTAGGAAAGATGAGTGGGGTAACCCATCGTACTTACAATTGTAAATTTCTTCCTTAGAAGTAGTAAAATTTTTCTTATAAAATAAGATAACAANAACCGTAATTTCTATGGACCAAAGCTAGATGTCAATTATTATACTTTAGTTCTGCGCATAATCAATTAATAACAAAATATAGCAATCATAAGGTTTTTCTTTAAATCTAGTTCTCTCTTGTACATATTTTTGCTATTAGCAAAAATTTCTAATCCTATTGGATAGGTAGTTGTTTAGTTTTACTACTACTTTTTAAAAAATTCCAAGATTTGCTTTTTGCCGGATCAATTTAATTTACAAGCCGAAGAGAACATAAAATGTACATATCAAAGCTTTGCTCTAGGCTAGGAAAGATGAGTGGGGCAACCCATCGTACTTACAATTGTAAATTTCTTCCTTAGAAGTAGTAAAATTTTTCTTATAAAATAAGATAACAACGAAGTTATTCCAATTCTAGTATTGGTCTTTCTATAAACTCCCACTTCCTCTTATACGATTTCAAACAAAAACTAACGATTAGATGGGTTTTCAACTATGTCATATAATAAATAAATAAATACCTTTTTTAATATGCATTTTTGGAAGAAAAGAATATATTGCATCTAATTTATAGAAAAATAACATTTTACATATATTTTGTTCTAAACTTTTTTTTCGTAACGCTCATAATTATAAAAATTAGTCTCCCCTTTGACTGATTTTAGCTATTAACCCATGTTAAAGCGCATAAAAATAAGTGCATACACACACACACACACACACATATATATATATATATCCTAAGTATGTTCGCTGAAGATCCTTAACTTGTTTCAAATGTTGCTTGATGGTACCAACGTGATTAACTTGATTTCTCTATAGAAATTCGGTCGGTTATTGTGAACGGGTATGTTTCTGCAATAATATTTAAAAAAACGCTGTAGCTTGAACTTGAGCCAAGATAATGATGATCATTGTTTTTTATAAAGGTAAATAATTAGCATTTTTATGTTATGTTGTAGGTTGGGTGGTAATACGAAATTGGAGGCCTGTAGCACTCGACAATATCGCCGAAACTCCAATTATGACGGTCGGCGAGATTCTTGGTGAACTTACAAGCCTCGCCACCCTAAGGATACAAGTTTTCAGGTAACTACTTTGTCTTGATGTGCGTCGATAGATTATAGCTTGTCGCTCGTGAAATTTATCTTATCGCTACGACTGCTTTGTGTCATAATTTCCCCCTACATGTAACTATAAATTCTAGGTCTTTAAATAACTTAGTATTCATGGACGGATTCGTGAACTTGTCCAAAATACATCTGGGATTCTAAGACAGGCAATCATCATAAAAGACACTTTATGGTTCGGGTCCCAGATGAAGGAATACGGGGGAAAAGACAGTACCTCCAGGCTAAGGTCATGATAGGTCCCGGGCATTTCCTTGTTGTACAAAACTTTCATTAGGGCTGTGGAATCCAGAGGACCAATAGAGTAAATCACACACACTTGCTAAGAAACGCTAAGCATTTATCAGGAAAAATATTTAAAAAGTACCTTAATCTGACGCGCAGGGAGTGTCAGATTAAGGTACTTTTTTAATATGGTTGATGATTAGTTGGCCGTCTCGAATATCGTGTGAGAATGAGATTTCTCCACCCAACGCCATTGGTACATATCATTTTGTAATATGTTTTATTCCTAACCATAGTTAATATTCTTACATATCCTTTTTTCTTTTTGTACAGATATTTCAATTTTCATGCATTACTGTTATTTTGTGTGTATTGTCTTTTTAGCCCTGATGATGGCTTACTAGCTAAGCCGAAACGTTGGCATAAATAAAAATATTACTCCAAATTGTGGTGTATATTTTTTTCTTCCTGGCCGAAACCCCGACCATTCTCACACGGTACTTTTTTAATCTGACACCCCCGAGACTATTTGTCTCACGTCTTTCAGAGCATTATCCACCCAGATATCTTCTTAATAAAGTGGGGTTTCTATAAGACGCAACAAAGTCCACCATGCTTAGAAGAAGAGGAGTCAGCGGAGGGGCTACGAAAATAAAACCCTCTCGTAAAGTAGACTTAAAATCTTCAGATGGGCAATAATAAGGCCTGACCGGGACTGATCCCAGAGTCCTCTTGAGCCACAGTCTGATGGCTGTGTCGCAATAGGCCCCAGACATCTAGGTGGCGGTGGTCGAAGCTAGCTGCAGCCCAACCCCTCTTCGGTTATAATAAATAGGGAAGCCACCCTGTAATTGAAGTGTCTCTCACATGGAGGCATTGATGCCAGTACAAGGTGGAAAGTTCCTCTATTCCCATTAAGTTTAGCTCTATATCTTACATGCTTATATCTTACTTATTTTGCCTTTTTCTTTTCTTTTTTTTCCAGAGCCCGGCCGAACAGTTTGTCAGACATGAAAGAGAAACTCCTCAAACTTCTGTTACTCCAGCACCATGCTGTACTCGCAGCCTCAGGTTGCCCTCTCGACGAGGTATGCGATATTTCTTTGGTATTGTTACATCACACAACATAAGATATTTAAGAAAAAAGATACTTTTTTTTCTCATTATAAAGATTTTTAAAATTATAAAAATGTAGCACATCCATTGGCTCCAATAACAAGCCCTCGCGGCTTTACAAGAACTATCTTTTGCACATCCACTGAAAACACTTCTTAGTTTCAATCCAGACTTAAGCAGGTATTTTTAACGCTACTGATATAGGAGCCATTGGAAAACTGGGGAATTTATTAATTTCACCTACTAATTGGCATTAAAGGATAAATGATAAGACTTATGTTTTACGAAGAAATATAAATTCTATTTACTTACAAATAAATAAATATCTTCCCTTCGTCTATAGGAATTGTGGTACCCTGTAACCGTAATTTCTATGGACCAAAGCTAGATGTCAATTATTATACTTTAGTTCTGCGCATAATCAATTAATAACAAAATATAGCAATCATAAGGTTTTTCTTTAAATCTAGTTCTCTCTTGTACATATTTTTGCTATTAGCAAAAATTTCTAATCCTATTGGATAGGTAGTTGTTTAGTTTTACTACTACTTTTTAAAAAATTCCACACTTTGCTTTTTGCCGGATCAAAAGGAGATTCGAAATAGATACATCCCGTGTTATGGAGGAGTGTGAAAATTCAGCATTAATAATCCTTTTTAAAATGAACATAGTAATAATCCTTCATCACAATAAAGGCATCATAAAAGGAATTAGTCTCGGTAGAGTTCATAGAGGCCACTTGTTTATAGGAATAAGTAAAAATGTAATTCCATGCGAAGAGTATTTCCTAAGAGATGTTTGCTATTTTAGAAGATATATTTTTTAGATCTACAATTTTTTGCGTATGCTTGTAATTTCGTTTTTTTGGATCCAAATAAAATGTTCATGCGAAGAATAAAAATACATTAAATAATAATAAGTACAAAAAAAAAAGTCTTGTAGAACAATACTCTTGTTAACTTTCAACACTATTCTTACCATAGTGTTGTTATAAAATAAAAGTTTTTAAATTTATGATAAGCGAAATGAGAATGTCCCTGTTGATTTCGGGTTTGTGAAAATTTTTTTTTGAAGAAATGTAGCTTTGTCCAGTTATACGTTATGTACTTGTCACTTTTCGAGAATTTCAGTGGGGTTTGACAGCAGAGCCGAGCAAGGAAACAGGATGTATGTGAAGCGCTGAGTTCTTGTTGGAGGTGCAAGTTTTCCGGGTGTTTCCGGCCGAACACAGCCGAAGCCACAGCCATGTCGATGGCCAGATAA
>JHQO02132713.1:0-12399 GCA_000696205.2 Oncopeltus fasciatus | reverse complement strand
TTGGCAAGATATTGTAGTCTAAATAAAACGAATCGAGTATTAAATGTTAATAATGATCATTTCAAATTAAAATTCCAGCTAGTATCTCATAACGTCCATAAAAAATTATAAATGTTGATCCTTACATATAAATAATAATAAAATTATTCTCAAATTATGAGAACTGTGCGATAGTTGCTTAGAAATCTCTATTAAAAACAAAATATTTTTGAATGTAATGACCAAATTAGTTTCCATTTGCGAAAAATATCTTCTCTTTTTTCTACATTGGTGAATTCATCATAATTCAATAACATATTCATCACAATTAAATTCCATATCTTTAATATCAGATATCATAAAAGACTAGTCTAAGAATTATCTCAAGCAAATTTTTTTTTTTACTTGCTGGACAAAATTTATATGCATTTTAAAAATAAAATCATAATAATAATTATCCGGCGTGCTTATATAATGAAAGTTAATATAAATCAATTTTGTTTTTTAAAGAAATACCATCAGAGTGGTGACTTATTATTTTTAAAATAAATACCATCCTCTTCACAGCCCAGACCTAGCCCCCAGTGACTACTTACTGTTCCGAATCTCCAAAAGGACCTTGGGGGAAGGCGATTTGAGGTCGAAGACCAACTTAAAGAGGTTGTTGATGCTCATATGGTTCAAAAAAATAAAATTATTGTTTTGGTAGTTAAGAAGAATTTATTAATATATGCAATAAGTATATTAGTAATAATGGACATTATTAGGAAAAATAATATGTGTTTTGTGTTTTGATCTCCTCTCGTAGCTATTTTAAATTACTGGCATCTTTATTCGTTCTGAACACTGATTTTAAGACTACTGGTAAATTCCAATTTCTATCATATTGTTTTTTCTATAAGTTGTTTTCTACAAAATAAATCTTAGTTTTGTGAAAAAAAAAAATGTTTACAAGTATGAAGTAAATTGTGAAGTTATGAAGACTTTATTCTCCATATAAAACATTACTTTGCAAAAAATAAATAAAAAAACCTAAATTATATTGAAGATTATCTAAGTAGGGTTTATTATTACTGACTGTAGAGGTTTAACTCAAGGCTGCGTGTTTCACGAGCTAGAAGACCGGATTATAACTCGCAGTTTTATCTGAGTCCCTTTAACAATGTTCATTAGAGATAGAGAGCTGATTAATGATTAATGATTCTCAACATGTCGTAGTGCTTCATTTAGAAAATTGCGGAACCGGACAAAAGGCGCATCATGAATAATTAGCGAAATGGAGGGGTGGTATCGCTGGTTGTCTGCAAGGCCTATCTGCCACAGACAATTATCCCCCGCTTTGATCCTATCCTGTTTTATTTAATATATGGGAATTTGATATTATAAAAAAAAAAAATGGGGTTCTCACTGGTTTATTCGGAGGATTAGCCAATGGAATGTAGCGAGGTTTCTGTAATATATTTGTGTAACTTGCCTTTAAAGGTATTCTATATTGACTTGTTTAGAATCTTAATTAGAACCTTACAAGCTGAGTGGAAGAAGAAAAATAGAAGACGAAATTAGTTGTTTATGTGAAATTTGATGTATCACTTTAAAAACGGCAAGTAGGAGTAAAAATGTTTCTTTGATGTTTAGCATAGATCAATAAAATCAAAACCTAAATTTGTTAATCGATTAAAGATTTATTCAATAAGATTGAGGCTTAAATGAGAAGAAATATTCATTAGTATATATTTGTCAAGTCAAAATTAAGGAATTTGCCCAGTTTACACAGATCCTTTTTGTGACGTAATTTATAAATTATCAACAGGTATTTTTTATTATATTATGTAACAGTTGATTCAAGGTTTACCTAATTAACTCCTGGGAGTGGAGCTTTACGAGAAATAAGCTACCTTACGGTTATATATTTTTAATATATGGAAATGAAAAATGCAGTATTTGCCTTTTTGTGCACAACTTGTGAGCAATTTTGTCTATCAGCTGATCAATTTTACCGAGAAGAGTAAGAAACTCTTCACAAAAGTGAGTACAAAATTGAATATGAGTACAGAATATTGTGCAGTGTTATTATATGAAGCAAAAGTAATTTTTCGTAATTCTTATTATCATTACTATTATAGATATATTATATAATATATATTCTTAAACACATTATCAAAATAAAACCGTAAAAAATGGGCATCTTAAATTGAGCAGATATTTAATGATTCATTCAAATGGATTTAAAGAATAATCAATAATAATTTTACAATAATATTTATTTTTATTAATTACAATCAGAAGTTAAAAACTCATGGCATTAATGCTGGTTCTAGGCCAATCTTGAAAGGTGAGGAGAAGCAATTATCCATCATGTTACATTATTAATTATACGTCTTTCATAAAAATGTATAGAACACCAATATTGTAGAATTAAATATAAACTTGTTTTGTATTCTATATTCACACGTCGTTATTATGAGTATTAACGAAGTGTTTCGAATAGTAACGAAAAATCTTTGATGCGCGAAGATAGGTCAGGTGACCTACTGATTGCAGCATTTGTTGCAGGATCATCCCTTGATTGCATTAGTTCGGAGGATGTCCAACAGATGCCACCAGCGCCCAAATGAACTGTCACTGCACGTATGTCGCTTTGAAGTGATATGAACAACAACCCTCCTTTAATTATGAAATTGTAATTTTCACAAAAAGAAGACTTCTAGCGGAAAGAGAACTGTAGAAAAAAAACTCAATGCACAACGAAGTACTAACAAAGGAACGAGTGTGTGCAAGTACGGATTGTGAATATGAAAACAAATTTAACTGTGATTAAATAAATACATGAAAACTTTTAAAAAATTCTTTCTTTAGCCAACTCACAGATTGAGTTTTCTAAATAATTAGTTAACTAAGAATTAGAATTAATCAACTAAGAATTAGAATTAGTTAACTGAAGAATTAGAGAACTCAGAAAGGACATAAGGGAACTTAGCAAATTTTCTGTCTGGAAATGAATTTCCTTTCATTTTCTGATCATGTAGCAAGCTTCGATTTCATTCCCTGCACAAGAAGCAAGTATGAGATGGACAAGTACGGGATATTTTAGCTGACTCAGATCTTCCAAACTTTTTCTGTACATACCTTTCTAATTATCCCTGTTCTTGTTAGTGTCATTTTCATTTTTTGTGGTAAACTATGAAGACTGGGCGCCGGTTTGACCAAAGAGAAGATTTTTGATTTTTACAATGCTGGCGTTGCAGGTTCGAGTTCTGCTCGAAGGGAAACTTTTTCCCCACAAATAAATTGTTTCCCAGATAATTGGGTGTTTAGGACAGTGCAGTTATCTGAAGGGATGGAGGATCCATAACCCTTGAGGATTGAAAGAGAGGATAAATAAAATATTGGAAACAAAAATTCTATGAAGACCGCCATTTTTTTATTTTCCTCTGTTATATGCTAAATTTAAAGCATTCAATTTTCAGCCTAAGTAGCACAGAATATAAATCAGATCTAAATATAGAAAAATAACTTATGAGAGAAAATAATTAATATAAAATATACTAAAATAAAATTTACTTAAAAGAATAAAATGCCTTATTTGCCATAACATTTAAAATAAAATAATGTATATTGTTGTTTCATAAATATACTCATTAAAATTCGGAATGAATTTATGGAAAAATTCACAGTGAGTTGGACATAAACAATAATTTGAGAAATATTTTTGGGGTACTGGGGTATACTATACAGTGAATTTTTGGATGCAGGGCATAAATAATTTTATGAAAATTAAATTTAATTGAATATATGATTGAATGTCTTACTTAGTTCACAAGTTATTTATAGTAATAACTATGTTGTAAGTTATATTAGCCTGAATACTGATATGAAAAATCCTGGAGTGGTATGTATAGAAATATTGTGTTTCCTACCAAAGAGATTTCTTGTTTAACAAAAAAGTCTTATTGGCTGAAAGTATCAGTGCTAGGTGTTCTTTCTTTTTTTTGTGAGTTATTTTTTGGGAGAATATTTGTATTTATAGCTGGGTTTTATTAGATTGAAGGTATCAAGATTAAAATAAAATATCTTTTGGAGATATTAATTTTTTTTCATTTTTAAAACTGTTGTACTGATTACATTGTCAATATGCCTTTCGATTAACGTTTATTTTTACTGCTACACCCGTAGTGGAGGAGATTCCTGAGTCATATGATGAATTTCAATGATCAATAAGATTTTTAGCATTTTAATCAGAGAAGAGTTAAATATTTTATTTGGTAGTGGTATTTTATCCCACGTAAATTTTAAACAATTAATGAGAGGGAATAGAATAAAAAAAATAGTGTAGAGGGAATTGAATGAGATATCTAGCGCGTCCTGTTAGCATAACTGGTAAGTGCACCGGCCCGGATAGCAGGAGATCCAGGTTCGATTCCTGACTGGGACAGATAGTTTGTTATATTCTATTCCCTCTCATTAATTGTTTAGAGAAGAGATAAGTGCTTTACTAATATGCGCTATCTAAGAACGACTTTAGTCACGATTGAAAATCTGAAAGAAAAAATAAATGAACCCCTTCTCGTCAAGTAGGCGTATGCTTGGTTCGGAGGCTGTTGTCTGCCAATAGTTAGCAGCTGAAGAGTATCGGCTGCTCAAAAGCAGTATCGGAGGTGTAATCTGCTGTCTCCAGAAGGGAAGAGGTGAGCTCTCTCATCCGAATCTGATATCGTACTCCGTCTGATCGGCCGATCACTAGCCGACTCCTCTACCGTCCGAGAACAACTCCAGACTGAGCCCTTCATCAAGACTCCGGCTTTAAGTCTTCTTCTCCAGATATCCACAATGTTATCGTCCAGTATGCTTGTCAGTCAAGCGACTCTTTGATGTGTCCGAACATACCTCTTTAGCGACGGGCTCTTAGTGTGTCTTTATTTCTTTGTGAAAATTATCTTTATCAGCCGTGTGTTAATATTTCTTTTTACACTATATTATCTGCTCTGGTATTACTTTTTCCTACTATACAATTTATGTTACGTGATTAAAAAAAAAATTAAAAGCTAATATGTTTGCCCTACAAATGTGTCACATTTTAGTAAAAACCGGTCTTATAACAGGTCATATAGGCCAAGAGGAAAAACACATATAAAGGATGTGCTTATTATCAACCAACGGCACTCAAGACAAGGACTTATAGCCGAAAAGGCACACTGCTTTACCATGGCTACTTGTTTTTTTTTTTTTGTTTTTTTTTTCATTAAACATAGAATCGTTCTAGATTTGGGATGAGTGTTTCAAGGAGTAAACCAGAAATCCTTTTGGGCTTTCCGAACAGAAACACATATAGAAAAAAAAAATCAAATGTGTACTGCGGGTATAGAACCTGGGACCATAGGCTTAGGAGTGCAATGCCTCAATGCATCAGATAAATTTGTTTACTTATACTTTTATGGCAATGACCTTCTCCGTTAATGACCTTATCCTTTTCATATTTTTGTTATTTCTGTTTGTATGTGTGCATTTTTAGGACTTATATTTTTCATAATCAAGAATTAAGGGACAATAATCTAGGAAGATATACTAAATTATATAACTAATTCATGAATTAGTTATATAATTTAGTATATCTTCCTAGATTATTGTCCCTTAATTCTTGATTATGAAAAATATAAGTCCTAAAAATGCACACATACAAAC
The DNA here is from genome assembly GCA_000696205.2 of Oncopeltus fasciatus. NCBI lineage: Eukaryota > Metazoa > Arthropoda > Insecta > Hemiptera > Lygaeidae > Oncopeltus > Oncopeltus fasciatus. Next base: position 6,741 of record JHQO02132713.1, on the reverse strand, counting down.
AGAAATAACAAAAATATGAAAAGGATAAGGTCATTAACGGAGAAGGTCATTGCCATAAAAGTATAAGTAAACAAATTTATCTGATGCATTGAGGCATTGCACTCCTAAGCCTATGGTCCCAGGTTCTATACCCGCAGTACACATTTGATTTTTTTTTTCTATATGTGTTTCTGTTCGGAAAGCCCAAAAGGATTTCTGGTTTACTCCTTGAAACACTCATCCCAAATCTAGAACGATTCTATGTTTAATGAAAAAAAAAACAAAAAAAAAAAAACAAGTAGCCATGGTAAAGCAGTGTGCCTTTTCGGCTATAAGTCCTTGTCTTGAGTGCCGTTGGTTGATAATAAGCACATCCTTTATATGTGTTTTTCCTCTTGGCCTATATGACCTGTTATAAGACCGGTTTTTACTAAAATGTGACACATTTGTAGGGCAAACATATTAGCTTTTAATTTTTTTTTTAATCACGTAACATAAATTGTATAGTAGGAAAAAGTAATACCAGAGCAGATAATATAGTGTAAAAAGAAATATTAACACACGGCTGATAAAGATAATTTTCACAAAGAAATAAAGACACACTAAGAGCCCGTCGCTAAAGAGGTATGTTCGGACACATCAAAGAGTCGCTTGACTGACAAGCATACTGGACGATAACATTGTGGATATCTGGAGAAGAAGACTTAAAGCCGGAGTCTTGATGAAGGGCTCAGTCTGGAGTTGTTCTCGGACGGTAGAGGAGTCGGCTAGTGATCGGCCGATCAGACGGAGTACGATATCAGATTCGGATGAGAGAGCTCACCTCTTCCCTTCTGGAGACAGCAGATTACACCTCCGATACTGCTTTTGAGCAGCCGATACTCTTCAGCTGCTAACTATTGGCAGACAACAGCCTCCGAACCAAGCATACGCCTACTTGACGAGAAGGGGTTCATTTATTTTTTCTTTCAGATTTTCAATCGTGACTAAAGTCGTTCTTAGATAGCGCATATTAGTAAAGCACTTATCTCTTCTCTAAACAATTAATGAGAGGGAATAGAATATAACAAACTATCTGTCCCAGTCAGGAATCGAACCTGGATCTCCTGCTATCCGGGCCGGTGCACTTACCAGTTATGCTAACAGGACGCGCTAGATATCTCATTCAATTCCCTCTACACTATTTTTTTTATTCTATTCCCTCTCATTAATTGTTTAAAATTTACGTGGGATAAAATACCACTACCAAATAAAATATTTAACTCTTCTCTGATTAAAATGCTAAAAATCTTATTGATCATTGAAATTCATCATATGACTCAGGAATCTCCTCCACTACGGGTGTAGCAGTAAAAATAAACGTTAATCGAAAGGCATATTGACAATGTAATCAGTACAACAGTTTTAAAAATGAAAAAAAATTAATATCTCCAAAAGATATTTTATTTTAATCTTGATACCTTCAATCTAATAAAACCCAGCTATAAATACAAATATTCTCCCAAAAAATAACTCACAAAAAAAAGAAAGAACACCTAGCACTGATACTTTCAGCCAATAAGACTTTTTTGTTAAACAAGAAATCTCTTTGGTAGGAAACACAATATTTCTATACATACCACTCCAGGATTTTTCATATCAGTATTCAGGCTAATATAACTTACAACATAGTTATTACTATAAATAACTTGTGAACTAAGTAAGACATTCAATCATATATTCAATTAAATTTAATTTTCATAAAATTATTTATGCCCTGCATCCAAAAATTCACTGTATAGTATACCCCAGTACCCCAAAAATATTTCTCAAATTATTGTTTATGTCCAACTCACTGTGAATTTTTCCATAAATTCATTCCGAATTTTAATGAGTATATTTATGAAACAACAATATACATTATTTTATTTTAAATGTTATGGCAAATAAGGCATTTTATTCTTTTAAGTAAATTTTATTTTAGTATATTTTATATTAATTATTTTCTCTCATAAGTTATTTTTCTATATTTAGATCTGATTTATATTCTGTGCTACTTAGGCTGAAAATTGAATGCTTTAAATTTAGCATATAACAGAGGAAAATAAAAAAATGGCGGTCTTCATAGAATTTTTGTTTCCAATATTTTATTTATCCTCTCTTTCAATCCTCAAGGGTTATGGATCCTCCATCCCTTCAGATAACTGCACTGTCCTAAACACCCAATTATCTGGGAAACAATTTATTTGTGGGGAAAAAGTTTCCCTTCGAGCAGAACTCGAACCTGCAACGCCAGCATTGTAAAAATCAAAAATCTTCTCTTTGGTCAAACCGGCGCCCAGTCTTCATAGTTTACCACAAAAAATGAAAATGACACTAACAAGAACAGGGATAATTAGAAAGGTATGTACAGAAAAAGTTTGGAAGATCTGAGTCAGCTAAAATATCCCGTACTTGTCCATCTCATACTTGCTTCTTGTGCAGGGAATGAAATCGAAGCTTGCTACATGATCAGAAAATGAAAGGAAATTCATTTCCAGACAGAAAATTTGCTAAGTTCCCTTATGTCCTTTCTGAGTTCTCTAATTCTTCAGTTAACTAATTCTAATTCTTAGTTGATTAATTCTAATTCTTAGTTAACTAATTATTTAGAAAACTCAATCTGTGAGTTGGCTAAAGAAAGAATTTTTTAAAAGTTTTCATGTATTTATTTAATCACAGTTAAATTTGTTTTCATATTCACAATCCGTACTTGCACACACTCGTTCCTTTGTTAGTACTTCGTTGTGCATTGAGTTTTTTTTCTACAGTTCTCTTTCCGCTAGAAGTCTTCTTTTTGTGAAAATTACAATTTCATAATTAAAGGAGGGTTGTTGTTCATATCACTTCAAAGCGACATACGTGCAGTGACAGTTCATTTGGGCGCTGGTGGCATCTGTTGGACATCCTCCGAACTAATGCAATCAAGGGATGATCCTGCAACAAATGCTGCAATCAGTAGGTCACCTGACCTATCTTCGCGCATCAAAGATTTTTCGTTACTATTCGAAACACTTCGTTAATACTCATAATAACGACGTGTGAATATAGAATACAAAACAAGTTTATATTTAATTCTACAATATTGGTGTTCTATACATTTTTATGAAAGACGTATAATTAATAATGTAACATGATGGATAATTGCTTCTCCTCACCTTTCAAGATTGGCCTAGAACCAGCATTAATGCCATGAGTTTTTAACTTCTGATTGTAATTAATAAAAATAAATATTATTGTAAAATTATTATTGATTATTCTTTAAATCCATTTGAATGAATCATTAAATATCTGCTCAATTTAAGATGCCCATTTTTTACGGTTTTATTTTGATAATGTGTTTAAGAATATATATTATATAATATATCTATAATAGTAATGATAATAAGAATTACGAAAAATTACTTTTGCTTCATATAATAACACTGCACAATATTCTGTACTCATATTCAATTTTGTACTCACTTTTGTGAAGAGTTTCTTACTCTTCTCGGTAAAATTGATCAGCTGATAGACAAAATTGCTCACAAGTTGTGCACAAAAAGGCAAATACTGCATTTTTCATTTCCATATATTAAAAATATATAACCGTAAGGTAGCTTATTTCTCGTAAAGCTCCACTCCCAGGAGTTAATTAGGTAAACCTTGAATCAACTGTTACATAATATAATAAAAAATACCTGTTGATAATTTATAAATTACGTCACAAAAAGGATCTGTGTAAACTGGGCAAATTCCTTAATTTTGACTTGACAAATATATACTAATGAATATTTCTTCTCATTTAAGCCTCAATCTTATTGAATAAATCTTTAATCGATTAACAAATTTAGGTTTTGATTTTATTGATCTATGCTAAACATCAAAGAAACATTTTTACTCCTACTTGCCGTTTTTAAAGTGATACATCAAATTTCACATAAACAACTAATTTCGTCTTCTATTTTTCTTCTTCCACTCAGCTTGTAAGGTTCTAATTAAGATTCTAAACAAGTCAATATAGAATACCTTTAAAGGCAAGTTACACAAATATATTACAGAAACCTCGCTACATTCCATTGGCTAATCCTCCGAATAAACCAGTGAGAACCCCATTTTTTTTTTTTATAATATCAAATTCCCATATATTAAATAAAACAGGATAGGATCAAAGCGGGGGATAATTGTCTGTGGCAGATAGGCCTTGCAGACAACCAGCGATACCACCCCTCCATTTCGCTAATTATTCATGATGCGCCTTTTGTCCGGTTCCGCAATTTTCTAAATGAAGCACTACGACATGTTGAGAATCATTAATCATTAATCAGCTCTCTATCTCTAATGAACATTGTTAAAGGGACTCAGATAAAACTGCGAGTTATAATCCGGTCTTCTAGCTCGTGAAACACGCAGCCTTGAGTTAAACCTCTACAGTCAGTAATAATAAACCCTACTTAGATAATCTTCAATATAATTTAGGTTTTTTTATTTATTTTTTGCAAAGTAATGTTTTATATGGAGAATAAAGTCTTCATAACTTCACAATTTACTTCATACTTGTAAACATTTTTTTTTTTCACAAAACTAAGATTTATTTTGTAGAAAACAACTTATAGAAAAAACAATATGATAGAAATTGGAATTTACCAGTAGTCTTAAAATCAGTGTTCAGAACGAATAAAGATGCCAGTAATTTAAAATAGCTACGAGAGGAGATCAAAACACAAAACACATATTATTTTTCCTAATAATGTCCATTATTACTAATATACTTATTGCATATATTAATAAATTCTTCTTAACTACCAAAACAATAATTTTATTTTTTTGAACCATATGAGCATCAACAACCTCTTTAAGTTGGTCTTCGACCTCAAATCGCCTTCCCCCAAGGTCCTTTTGGAGATTCGGAACAGTAAGTAGTCACTGGGGGCTAGGTCTGGGCTGTGAAGAGGATGGTATTTATTTTAAAAATAATAAGTCACCACTCTGATGGTATTTCTTTAAAAAACAAAATTGATTTATATTAACTTTCATTATATAAGCACGCCGGATAATTATTATTATGATTTTATTTTTAAAATGCATATAAATTTTGTCCAGCAAGTAAAAAAAAAAATTTGCTTGAGATAATTCTTAGACTAGTCTTTTATGATATCTGATATTAAAGATATGGAATTTAATTGTGATGAATATGTTATTGAATTATGATGAATTCACCAATGTAGAAAAAAGAGAAGATATTTTTCGCAAATGGAAACTAATTTGGTCATTACATTCAAAAATATTTTGTTTTTAATAGAGATTTCTAAGCAACTATCGCACAGTTCTCATAATTTGAGAATAATTTTATTATTATTTATATGTAAGGATCAACATTTATAATTTTTTATGGACGTTATGAGATACTAGCTGGAATTTTAATTTGAAATGATCATTATTAACATTTAATACTCGATTCGTTTTATTTAGACTACAATATCTTGCCAATAAAATGTGTTTTTCTATAAAACTTATTAAATTGATTGGCTTTAATACCATAAAGCACCATTGCAGACTCCATTAGCGAGAAGAAAAATCACTGGAAGGTGTGCCAGCTCAAATTTCACAACTGTCATTAATGTGTTTTAATTTATTCTATATTTTACATAAAATTATAATTAACGATGCATTTTATATATTTTACCCCAAGTTTTTAAAAGTTTCTAACGAAGAAGAAGTAACAAGTTAAAAGCTATATAGCAATAGTTAACATGTATTTTAAAAATGGTCTGACAAATATTTTTTAAGATAGGATCATTTATACTGGGTTTTTTATCACAAATCTAACTTTTTATAATATTTTTAATGACACCACTTATAATTTAACAAAACGAATTACCTGAAATTCATTGAACAATAGAATTCTAAAAGCACAAGAGAAGTTTATAGAACAATAGAAATTTAAAGAACGTTTTCATTATGCATATAGAAGGAATCATTAAGAGTAGAGAGAATTTTATTAATAAAGAAATATCATATGATAGAATTGATTAATTATACAAACGATACCCTTTTTTAATTATTGCTAGATAACTTTTATTTCATTATGTAACAATTGATCCAAGTTCACCAATAGGTGAACAATATATTGTCAGTCGCACTGAGCTGTTTGAACTGGAGGTTTACAAAAAAACGCTACCTAAATGTAAAATATTCCCTACAATAAATTATTTTTAAAATTTAGTATTTGTGTTTTATGAATAATTTTGTTTACAATTTATTTTATTTGTTGTCAAAGTTAAATATTGTACTAAGAGGAGTAAGAGACCATTCAAAAGTTAATGAATAAATTGAATATAATATCTGAGTCATTCTAAGACTAAAATATTTTGTATTGTTATAAACGTAACTTCAAGTAATATTTGGTAATTGTTATTATTAAACATTTTATTCAAATAAAGCGCTCACAGAAAATCAAAATAAGCTATGCAGACCTTTTAAGATTCATTAAAATTCATTTAAATAAAAGTTTAAAACAATTTTAAATGATAATAAGGATTAATTTTAAACTTTAGAGAAAAGGCTAATGGTTATAATTCTGCTTCTAGGCTAACCCTGAGGAGTTGCGGGAAGGAGTAGGAGAGCGTCGACCCTCATAGTTACATTTTTAAATACTTTCATTATTATGATCAGGTAATCCTGTTGAGCAGGAGTCTCTCTCTCCTAATTTGCGAAAATAATTTTTTTTTTTGTTTACTAATCAGTTTTTAATTCTTCAGCTCC
>JHQO02132660.1:0-12991 GCA_000696205.2 Oncopeltus fasciatus | reverse complement strand
CTAAGTAGGATCAATAAAGATCTGCCGAAATTTTCCACAGCGTGATTAGTTTGATTTTCACGGGGCATCTATTAAAAAGAAATATAAGAAATGCATTGTATTTTATTACGCTATTAGTAAAACTCTTGAAGTGAAGAGGATGTTCTTCCAGCACTAGTGAGAGCCTTTCTTTTGCCTACATACATATATGAGGAGACGTGATAAGTCCTTCTCGAGGTAATCCATTGTCGAGAAGTGTTGTGGAGCAGAAGAACTTATCAGCAGCATAAGAGAAGAGGTCTCTGTGCTGGAGATAGTCGGACATTGACAAATGACCCTACGATCGCCTTCCTGGAGTCTCCAGCCGACAGAAACTGACCTCGCTACAGCCTCAACTACTTTCAATAAGACATCCTTGAGCTGTTCCAGAAAAACGCTTCCGATTAATGCTAACAACCGCTTCCCATTCATTTCCTTACCTCATTATTTATACATTTTACACCTTTTTTGGAATGCATATTCAAGAAGTTTTTTTATGTATCTCTAAATTAGCCATATTGACTCTAATTTATATTTTATATTAAACTTTTTTTTTTCTTCAATTAAGTTATAAATAAATCAAGAGTGAGAAATGGATTTATTTGGTAAATTTAGGTTTGTCTTCAAATATATTTGTTTTATTTTTATATTTATAAAGATAAAGTTTAAATAANNNTTTTAAACATCTTTTTATATTTATAAAGATAAAGTTTAAATAAGAATATTAATTTTTTCTTGTAAATAAATCAAATCGTTTTGGATCTTATGCTCATTCTAAGGCTCCTAATTTTCTGTTTTAGAATCCCATAAAAATTAGTCATTAGCATAAACTTTGTTGGGCTTTTGTGAGAGAAAATGTAAGTAATGGAGACTGGTGATATGACCTGAAAGGGCAGAAAAGCCTGGCTTCAAGCCGTGAGGGCCCAAAGTGAGGCTCCAGCTGTGAGCCTGGTTTTTCCCTATGTGTTAGTTAACTCCAAATGCGCATTGAAAAACGTATACTCCCAAAATACGTGTTGATCAGATCTCTAGTCTCTTATGACAATCACTCTGGTGTAATTATTGGCTAGAGGATCTCATTTTTTTTCAAGCCAAACTATACACATGAATTGGTATGATGTCCCATTTTCAAATACTAATAAAGCTCTCAAATGAAATTAGTTAACTTTTATACATTTTCACTATATTCTTATATAAAAAATATTCAAGAATATCACTTTATGCGGAAGAAAGCCTTTTTAAACAGTGACAGAAATCAAATTTGGTTATTTATAAAATAAATATATATATAAAAATTGACAATGTCAGCACCTTCGAGTTTAATACGAAGTTCTCGTCTTTCTCGTGGGTTAGGCTCTCGCTAGTGTAGAGGGAATTTAATGAGATATCTAGCTCGTCCTGGTGGTGCAATGGCTAAGCACGCCGGCCCGGATAGCAGGAGATCCAGGTTCGATTCCTGGCTGGGACAGATAGATTTTTTTATTCTATTCCCTCTCATTAATTGTTTAAATTTACGTGGGATAATAAACCACAACCAAATAAATATTTTCAAATTTGGTTATATTTGTGTCTACATATACATATATATAGTCTGCATATCTGAATGACTTTTGAGGAGAAACGAAATTTCATGTGTATGGTGGTTGAAACGGGTGAGACTTTTGAAGGCTTATGAATATAGTAATGCAAAGAGCTTGTCTAAGGCAGTAGGAACGAGAGAGCCCAAAGACTTAATCTTCAAGTCGGTGGGGAAGACAAATCTTCATTAGTTCGTAGGGAAAGAAGGCCTTGGGTCCCATCCTCTGCTGGATAAGAAAGCCCTAACTGCCATAAGTAAGTAATTAGAAAAGACAGGGGGACATGGAGTTTTTGTATGTCGATGAGGTTGAATCTCAGGCGGTACAGATAAAAGGAGTTAATGTTCGGCTTTGTCATAGGCAGAGTCGTAGAGGAAGGGATTTGGGATTTTACTCTGTTTTATAATAAGACTCCAAATAAAGTGATTGGAAAGTGTTGAACGCCTAAAATTTTATCATCTGGTTAGTGAAGAGAAAATAATTAGAATTATAATAATTTTATTATAATTCATATCACTATAGTATAATAATACTCTTCAGATATTTCAAATCTTTCATGAACCCATACATATATAGATATCATTCAATCTCTTGATTCTGTTGGTAGGGCCGATTAAATTCACCGGTGAATAAAAACTTCTAACACAAATGGCTATTGTGTAACATATATATAATATATAGATAAAAATATATACATATGTACATAATATACATTTTACTATGAGTTTTAAATAACTGTTATATGCTATAATTTTTCATTCACGTATGCTGTATTATTTGTTACATTTCACGTACCCATCTACTCCCTTGCTAAACACACAGGGATGTATATGTAGTTCGTGTAATTTGCGAATAGAATACATGTTTATGGCCGTGATGTAAGGCAAACTTATATATTTCAGTTGTGTCTTGCCAATCTCGCCTCTTGGCGATCTGTCTCCCACATGAGTTTGCCCCAACACTGTACCAGGGAAGTCCATCACACAGCTCCACTCCATCACCGTCTTAGTACACGAAGACTTTAACAGTTCTGACGGCGAGTGGCTAAATGTAGCATAACCCTCTGAGAATTTGATTTTTCAGGCAACTCTAGCAACCTGTTGGAATAAATTCTTGGGAAGTGAAGACTTACCGTACAAGTTTATTTTAAACACCTGCTACATTGTGCTGACTAATATTAATTAATTGAATATTACAAATATATATTTTTTTACACGAGTATGTTTAAAATTAATAATATATTCTCTTTATTTTAGGTACGTATCAATTATGTTCCCAATTGTCAAGTGATATCTGCGTCTGAAAAAATGGTAAGAAATAAATTCATCATATAAGAACTAATTAGGAATTTTATGATCCATAAATAGATAAGAGACACTAGGGGATTTCTTTTTTGTTGCTCTTAATATATTTTTTTGCTGTTCTTTATTGAGTTACGGAAAAGTATATATTTTTCATCTCTAAACAGAACTCATCAAAGTAATTAATTTTCAAATGCAAAGAAAATTGTGCAGTAGAAAAAATAAAATATATATTTAGGCAATCCGCATCAACAGAAGAATAACAATTTTGTATTTGAAAAACAGGCGACACCGAAGGATCGCCTGCTTAAAAAAGTAATAAAAAAATCCTAAGATGATTTTAGTTGGGGTTCGGTCGAGGTCCGACCGAACTCATCTCACCCTTATCATCAAAAAATTAATGTTGCCAAAAACCTCATCTACAGAGCACTAACACTCTCTAACAAGACTTTCCACAGAAAAAATATAAAACGTGTTACTGACATCCTCCTGTCCAATGGTTTCCCTACCCACACCATTAAAAAACTTTTTAAAGAATTTTNAATATAATTACATATAAATATATATATATATATTTGTGTGTGTGTGTGTGTGTGTGTAGTGTATTCACAGATTATTAACTGTTGGTTGTACAAATCTAGTAATAAATGAAACCATTGAATATACAAATGACACATTTTTGTGATGAACTTCTTATTGCTATATTTTTTTTTTAACTTTTGCACTATATCAAGAGTTTTAAAAGTTAATCAGATCTTAACAGTGACTGAAACCTCTGAAATAAAGCTGGCCATAAGGTAAGGGAAGCTTTTAGAAGCTCATCAGCCTCCATGAGCGATTTGATGGAGGAGATAACACCTTGTAAAGTACAGGCATTTTATACTTTAAGCCCTTGGGTTTATTACTGGAGGAATGTTAATTCCACTCGAGGGTTGTTTAGGCAGAAGAAGAAGGGCTGAAAACTCCCCCCGCCGTTGGGGGAAAGTTTGGAGCGCAAACAGAACGCGCCATCTCTGGCCGTAACAAGTCGGCGAGGTAAAAGGAAGCGCTTAGACATTATAATAACATTTTATTAGGCTCTCGAGATGATTGTATTATCTCTCCTGGAGGACTACTCCAGGCTGATTCCTCCCCCTCCTCCTGGAACGTTTACTTCTTAAGGTAGGTGGTGGGGGAGGGGGGGACGTCCTAACAATCCCAAAGAGACCGCTCAACAGAATAAATAACATTGCTCCTCCATCTTCCAGCAGCCATAGTCAATGTCTGTAAGAGATGTACGTATGCTATACAACAGTTAAGAGTTCCTTAGGGTTCGGCCGAAATGATCCAAAAAAATGTAATTAAACTATTTACCGTTTCTTCTTCCGGGTTGGACCGTGTCAAATTGTTGTTATTTGCCGAGCTTTCGCACATCGTGTGATGGCTTCTTCAGGGAGGAAAAGAGGTAAATACATATGACGACCGTCGAAGCCTACGTGAACATTAAAATATTTGTAAGACATCTTCAAGACTCAGGTGTGTGTATGTCATTTATGGTCACAAGCATATTTCCCTCAAGGAAATTCAGCTCTCTTCACATTGGTAAAAAATTTTATCGATCCTGTATTGGAGAAGTTAAAAAAATATAGACACATTATTAATAATTTAGCGAGCAGAAAGAAAATGTGTCTGAATATGAAAAAAATGTATAAATAAAAACAGTCAAATAGTAAAGCTACACAGTATTGACACATCTTGTAATCATGGATTAACTAAAATCGATGCTTCAAAATTGACAGTCCTGCATAAATTGTCTGAGGGAAGAAATACGGATTTCAGAAATGGCATTCTATATAATCATTAATAGTTCTTGAAACGTATTTGAAAAGATTTGAGCTATAAAATGTGAAAGAAAAAAACGGTTGTGCAGACAAAAAAATAAAAAAGAACCATTTAATTCATAAGTTTTTTTTTTTTTATGTTTCTTGAAATCTGTTTTTCCAGAAAATAAAACAAAATAGTTGTAAGAAATAAACGTTTAGCTTAGGAGTAAATTTTTATTAGATTCTATAAAATTGTTCACGTTTGGCGCTTACATTAATGAATATTAATTTTAGTCTCCCATTAACCAAATTTCGCGATTTCTCTAATTGAAATGTTAATGAAATTATTTTACTACCCCCGTTACACAATGACATTTTCTTCCTTAAAAAATATGTTGACGACCTTTTTCTCATCCTCAATCCCGAAAAAATCCCCCAAATCCTTACTGCATTTGATTCATAGCACCCTCGACTGAAATTTACCATAGAAAAGGAATCTGATTATCAACTTCCTTTTCTTGACACCCTCATCATCCGTAACACCAATGGTTCCATCTCCACTGACTGGTATACTAAACATACTTACTCAGGTCGTCTCCTCCATTTTAACTCATCTCACCCTTATCATCAAAAAATTAATGTTGCCAAAAACCTCATATACAGAGCACTAACACTCTCGAACAAGACTTTCCACAAAAAAATATAAAACGTGTTACTGACATCCTCCTGTCCAATGGTTTCCCTACCCACACCATTAAAAAACTTTTTAAAGAATTTTTTATTTCCTCTTCTCCAACTATCCCCCTCCCCCAAAATAACGACCTTGTTTTCCGTTCTCTTCCTTATATTCCAAATCTGTCTGAAAATATTAAGAAATCCCTCAAAAAAACTTTTCCCAACCTCAAGCTTTCTTTTTCCACCAATAACAAGTTAAAATCTATTTACACCATCCTCAAAGACCCCATCCCCCTTCCTAACAGAACTAATGTCGTCTATAAAATTCCCTGTTCCACACCACATTGCCAAGGCTCTTACATTGGACAAACAAAAAACCCGATTTCCCGCAGAATCAATAACCATAAAAATGACATCAAGAATAAACATGTTTTTCATGAAGCACACACATTTGACTTCGACAGCTTAACCATTCTTTCCACTGAACCCTACCAACACAAACGTCTTTTGTCTGAAACCGTTCACATCAACTTACAACATTATCCAGTTAACGACAGAACAGACATAGAACAAATTTCCTCAACTTATTCTAACATTTTTAACATTTTAAAAACCAACAACCCTCCGTCTCAATAAACCTGTCAAAACATTTTTCCCAGTTCCAAAGTCACTTATTCCCAATACTACCCTTCCCTTTTTTTCCTTTGTCCTTTTATTGCCCTCTCTTGTAACAGGCCGCTTTCCATTTACACCTTCCGCCTGCCTTGTACCTGCTACCCCCTCTCCCCTTCCCATTTCATAACTCAAAACAAATCCATAATGTCCAGTCATGGAAATGTGAACCTAGGGACAAGACGTCCTCTCTCATCTTCATGATAGGTAGGTGTGGCAAAATTACTGCTTTAATAATATTTCAATTGTTTCCTGTCAATTAGTTGTTGGTTTGCATGTTTTTTTCAAATTGGTTCTTGTTTTCAATATTGTTTTCATAAACTTTTAATTGTCTTACACAGTTATCTACTTTCATACTCTTGATATCACATTATATTATAATTCTCTATTTTACTAATTTCAAATATTACTGTATTCTCATGACATTGTATTTCTACAGCCCTGAAGATGGCTTACAATGTAAGCCGAAACGTTGGCAGATAATCCTTCATTAAAAAAATACATTTTTTTATTTGTGTTTTTTTGGATCTACCTCGACCGAACCCCAACTAAAATCATCTTAGAATAATATCTACGGTCAACAAACTCTCTTTTTGAAATTATTTTATGATTTTATTTAACGATAATTAAAATTTTGTCCTTAACCATGATTGTTTAGAATTAAGTAGCGACATATAGATAGGCCCTTTCTTATTAAAAAAATAAGTAAATGTGATAAATAAACAAGAATGTGTTTGGATGCATAATATAGGCGTTTGTAATTATTTTCCGCAAACCAAATTGGTCATATAATAAATTGTTGAGTATATACGTATATTACCATTTACGAGTGATTCTATTAGTACGGGTTCGTACTACAGATAAATTTTTAATATCTAATATTATTATTGGGGAGTAATATAAGGCTCGTAAGAAATGTATGTGGAAAATTAAATCTATCTGAAGGTGGAAGATGGAAGATGAAATTTTTAATTTAATTTAAAATTATAACATTTTTTTTTATTTATCTTGTTTATTTTTTTTTTTTTTTTGTAGTATAAACTGTTGGGAGTTCACTAACTAAAATTGACAAAACGTATCGGTTGAGGTCTATTGAAAATTGCCTTCCTCTCATGATAATCTCCCAAAATAATTATATTTATTTTAGCTAGATATTGTACTCGTTTGGACAAGGTCGAATATCGGAAGGCCTCTAATGAAGTCATGTCAGATTAATTTGTAATCAATATCTCCGGGGCTTGTCTGAATCACTCTAAAGGGACATTTCCATATTGCACTCTGTTCTTTATGTAAACATGGCTGTGGAATTTCAATTATCTCTCTCTGTCTAGATCCTGGCCGGCAGTAGGCCATTGGCGGCTAGAACTGCCGCTCAATCTGAGTTGACTCTCAGTGAGATCATATATACACATATACGGAGATTTCAAGAATTTAATAGGTATAAAATGTAATTTAAAACTGTTTAAGTTCTGTAACACTTATTTTTAAAAAAAGTTTGTTAAGGAAGAAATTTACAAATGTAACTAAGATTGAGATAGGTGAGCGTTTCCTCCACTGTAGCTTCCCGGCTAGTCTAGGACACTTTAGTTGTCATACAAGAAATGCAAAGGGAGACAGAAAAAAAATCTTACTAACTCAGCCGGAAATCGAACCCGGCTGAGGCAGCAAGATTTTTTTTTTTTCTGACTCTTTTTGCATTTCGTGTATAAAATTTAACGTGGGATTACATACCACAATTAATATCATTATTTATTTTTCATACCTTTTACATATTCATTGTTCTTTTTGCATACTCTTACTTTATATCCTTTTGCAATGAAACGTGGGAAATCACCTTATATCAGGTAACTCCTGCATGCCGCAATTTTTAAAATTATTATTAGGGAGTTACATTTCATAAAGCGCTTTGGTCAAAATTGAACGTAAACGTATGATTATACAATATATATTAAATGTAAAAGATATAAACGTATTTATAATAACATATATGAAGACTGTTTACTAAGGGATTCTGTTTTGAGAACTGAAAAATTCAAAACGAATTTATAAACAAAAAAGTTTGTTTTTTTTCACCAACTTTTTGGCTTCAATTTCGTATATTCTGTATATACTTTATTATATATATATTTATTTATTTATTTATTTATTTATAGTACTTACTTTGTTCGTGTCATTAATGTTTATTTTCTATGCACAACTATCAGAAGAGTAACTCTGCCGACTCACCTTGCACCGTATGAACCGAAAAGTTTTTCTTAAAACATAATTACATATGGGAAGACCCATATGATTACAGGAAAGGTGATGTTTACTGAAGTATGGTTAGTCAACACCGCCTTAAGAAATAAGCATGGACTCCGAGTTACTCGAGCTTTGTTCTGCACAGTCAGTTGAGTTTCTGAGTGACTGAAAACAAGCAAGAGGTAGTTTAGAAAACGATGAAATTTGAAAATATAAATATACTTCAAACAATTTGTTTTATGAACAAATATATATATAACTTAGCTGATGATTTTTAAATATTTAGAAGGAGCTTTTTAAATTAACTGAATAAATGCATTGCTTAGGCTGTTTTACGAAGCCTTAAAATTAACTCAATCAATCAAACATTTTAATTCGAAAAATCGTGAAAATTGGTTATTGGAAGACTAAATTGAATAATCACAAATGTAAGCGCCAATTGTATAGAGCTTAATAAGTATTTCCTCTTACACTAATTTTCTTATGGGTTAATTTCTAACAATTATTTTGTTTTATTTTTCTAGGTACTGGATAAAAACGGATAATAAAAAAGAATATATTTAAAAAGTTACTCTTTAATTTAATGGTGCCTTTTTCTTTTCTTTTTTCTTTTTTTTTTGTCTGCACGTCAGCTGCTTTTACTTTTTGTACCTCAATAATTTTCAAATACGTACAAAGTTATTAATGATCATTAATAACTTTGTAAATAACTAAATCATGATTTGAGAGAATGTCATTTTTGCCTTATCTAATTTGTTCACGCAGAAAAATTGTGCTTGGCTGTAAATTTTGAAGCACAGATTTTAATTCATCCATTTCTGAAATAAGTTTGTAACAGCAACAAAACTTACGCTTAATAAGAATTAAGATACGTTTGACAATGTTTTAATTGACCTGATCAGCTGATTGATAACGATAAGAGGGCTTAGGGCTTGGTCACTCTCATATTAGTTTTCTTCTTAATTTCTCCGAAAATATACTTCTTTGTAAATTTTCTCTAGAACTTATATTTTTAATTAATTAAATGAGCTATAACATTCTCAGAGTATATTGTTATGTATTTATAAATAATAAAAAAATGTAAACAATCCGACTCCTTGTCACAGGGGTCAAGAACTCTTAAAAAAAAGAATTATTATTATTATTATTATATTAAAGATTAAAATAAAAGTGAGTAAGAATAAGAAATACAGAGAATAAGCACCTGGAGAAAGGCATAGGGAAACAGAGTGATAGGCGTAGAACCATGGCAAAGTACTTTACTTTGTTACTTTTCCGACTGAAAACGAATAAAATAGAGTTGTTTATAGGGGGCGAGATAAATTCCTCTTGCCGCCTTGAAGGGGTCTCTCTCTCTCTCTCTCTCCCCCCTCTTAAATTTATTTGTCACATTTATCACCGGTACGGGGTTCCTCGGGAGATCATTGCCTTGTCTGATAAGAGCCCTGGTGTTGGCGGGAGGCCAGGGCGGTAATAAACAGCCGGGGAAAAGGAGTGAAGGAGGAAGGGGTGGGGGGCGGAATAAAGAAAACCAGGTATGGAAGATTGACATCTAATTTCTGAGACTCCTCTCCAATTTCTCAACTCGAGAGGAGAGCGTAGAGAGTCTCAAGAGAGAGGCTCTAATGGCAACAAGTCGCTCATGCAATCACTTCATCACAAGCCAAACCAAGATGATGTATCTTCCGAGTTTGAGACAAAGTTATCTCTTTTTTTTTGGGGGGGGGGATTTTTGTTTTTACTCTCTTTCATTTTGGAGCTGAAAGTAACACATGTAATTCTGGCAAGAGTCACTGATATAACCTGAGGCTTTGTCCAATATAATTTCTTAGAAAATAAATTATTTACTTTCTTTTTATTTCAATAATGCAGGGAGTTAGAAAAAAATCTCTCCACCTCAGCCAGGGATCGAACTCGGGTCCCCCACTATCCGGGCGGGTGCGCTAACCAACTACGCCACCAAAGGAGTGAGAATAATGTCTAGTTCCTCGCACTTCACTTCACTCCGAGTCTGACCACGAAGTACGACGAATATATTGCCTTGTACTTGGCGGAGCTAAAATTGCTAGCTATTTATTAGACCCCCATTTGGAAAAGGGCCACTACCTGACATTCAAATCACGATTATAATTGTGGTAAAGTAATCCCACATTTCATTATCTATTTGAATCGTACAGGGAGCTAGAATAAAAACACTACCTCAGCTGGGGATCGAACCCAGGTCCCCCACAGTCCGGGCGGGTGCGTTAACCAACTACACCACCGAGGGAGTGAGAATAATGTTTAGTTCCCCGCACTTCAGTCCGAGTCTAACCACCAAGTAGGACGAATATATCGCCTTGTACTCGGCGGAGCTAAAATTTAGCTTTCCATTCATTTATTTGACTCTCGGCGATCTTCTCGAGCCTTAATGCCTAAACTTATTAGGAGTGACGTCGAAGGGCCCATTCTCCCTGCACAGTGATGTTCACTTTTTTATTTTATTGTTATTTTACATTTTTTTTAAATTGTATATATCTTGATCTCAACAAATTACAGAATGTTAACTATCACACTCTAATAAATAAAGATTTGCTTAAAAAGAAAGAGAGATAGTTAATCAGCGAATTAGGAATAATAGGATTGGAGTATTGTATTACCTGAAATATCAAGTGCGAATATAAGAAGTCTTCTCCCTTGGGCGGGCATAATATCGATATTTAAGGGATGAAAATGAACATAAATTTTAATTGATGAAAAATAAATATATTCTCCATATTCTAATAAATAATAAGAAGATGTTTTGGGTGATTAAATTACATGCAAACTTCAAATAAGAATATTCATCAACTACTATGCTAAGGAATTATATTAGTTTATGCAGCTACTATGGGACAGACTTTTATATATTTCCACTATGTACACAAGATGTGCCATACATACGCTTTTAGAAAAGAGAAATAGTTTTTCTTGTAAGAAAATTGCATTGAGTAGCAAGAAAACGAGAGGACCGAAACAACCACAATTCAACAAGGAAGTAAAGAATAAATAAATAAACAAAAAAAATATTGCGTCTAAATGTGTTCCTTAAGACGGAGATAAGAATAATCTAGTAGTTATTCTAAAGTTATAAATAGAAACACTCCAGGTTTTTTTTTTGTCTAAGTCTAACCATCATTCGGTGGCTTAGTTGGAACCTTCCCCCGTAAGAAGAAAACCCGCTACGGCCCAAAGCAATAAACAGGCATAAAAACTGTGCGCCCTGCTGGAAGGCTGACAGCTAATTTTGAGATCCCCTCCAATTTCCCACCTCCCTTACAGTGGGCCAGAGAGGGGCGGTGGGAGGAGGGGTAGAGAGGTGTGGAAGGTTTGGCGGGAGGAAGGGTTGGGGACGGGGGTGGCGTTAAATGCAACAAGTTAACCCCTACTCTCAACCCCCTACCCCGACCAGAGGCAAGATAAAGTGTCTTGCCGGAGACCACTTCTTTTGAGGCAGATCCTTTCCTCTCCAAGTACATAGTTGTCCAAATATTTCCAATAAAAATATTTGAAGAAACCATAAACACAAGGTTTAATATTTGAGGTCGTTAACCATAAGAGATAAGAGATCCTCTACTCCTTTATTTATCACGTTCTTTTAAGAATATTTTCCAGTAAAAATACTTGTTTTCTTAAAGTTTAATTTTTTTTAAATCTTCTAAACATTTAATGAAACAAGCTTTTGTTATTGTGGATGATTCAGCATCATTCAAGGGTAAGATAACAAAATTAGGGCGTTTACTTATGTCGAGTCATCTAGCTGTAAGTATTTAATACCTAGGATTGAAAACAATCATTACATGATGAGCATTTTAAGTCACAAAGAAAAATTACAACTTTTAGATGCGTCTTATATGTACATGCGTCAATATTTGATATATGCTCCCTTAACCCTTTTTGAATTTCAAATCTTGAAGGTCTTGCTCTTTCAAATTCAGAGATTTTTATATAATTTTAACATGAGGGAGGAGCTAATTGTAAGGATATAATTATTATTTTTCATGACTTCTACGACTTCTTAAATCAATACGTAGATCAATATCTGTAGATGGAGAACCTCTCAGGGTGAACACTGTAAATACTTGTTAAATTATCAAAATAAAAAAATAAAAATTTTCATTAGAGAACTAATGGAGATGAAGGAACCAGTCACGGAACAGGCCATAGTGGCCCAGCGAGGAAAGACTCGTTAAGGATGTGTTTATGTTCACCACTAGATAATGTCTGTGGTCAGCACACAATTCTGCCCGGCTGATATTTTTCCTATTCAATGAAGAAAGGTATCCAATCAAGCTGGGTATACCAGGAGCAAGCCAGGGACGTCTTGTGTCATTAAAATAGAATAAAAACCAACTGTTCACGGTGAGCATTGGACCTGGAACATTTGGCTCGGGAGTCTAGTTCCTGAACGACCATTAAATGGAATTTTAAGAATTCTTCTAACCATTCTACTACGATACCCGAGGATCATTAGAATTGATATTGCAAATAAAGTATCCAGTTATTTTATCTAACTATATACTTTTCTTATTAGCGAATTCCGAGGGAATGATGATTTGAGGCAATTCTCATGAAAGATTTTGTTTTAATTTCTTCGATTTACTCTATATTTATTTGTATATATTTGTGAGAGCCTCTATTCACTATTCAAGGGAGTTCCTGCAGATATAATCCAATATACCACCAA
>KZ813073.1:0-10972 GCA_000696205.2 Oncopeltus fasciatus | reverse complement strand
TCATTCTCTTTTCAGCCCTGAAGAAGCCATCACATGATGTGCGAAAGCTCGGCAAATAACATCAATTTGACACGGTCCAACCCGGAAGAAGAAACGGTAAATAATATTATATACTGTTTATAGTCTGTTAACCGGAAGTGTCTAAGCTTGCTAAAAATAAACTATAGGAAAGAACAAAATCTTTTAATTTTATGGTTAATATAATCAATTTTAATAAACTTTGTTTTACAACCTTAATAGTGAATATTAGGTTAAATAATTATAAATATTTAGGGCTATAAATGGTAATTAATTTTAGTTTTAACTCTTTCAATTTATTTAATTTTTTTTTTTTTTTTCATCTTAGCTGGAATTACTTGTGTTCATGAAGGGAGGGGCTATCTTCAGGTAGCCCTTCTAAATATCCATTGCTTCTATGCATATATTTATTTCCCAATAAAAGATTAAACATGGTGAGATTCGAGCTAACAGCGCTTGGCGTAGGAGTATTAACCGTAATTAGTTATTGACCCCTTTATATATGCATTGTATACTCTCCGATTCCTCAAGACCAATATGCCTTAGTATAGCGAGCAGCCTTACGATTTGAAGCCTCATTTAACAATATATATTAGAGGGTTGGCGGTAAGCGAGGCCTCCTAAGCCCCTTTCTCTGTCAAGCGTTGCCTCGGTGGGTGTTCCCACGAGAGCAGACGGTGCGTGGTGAGCCTTGGGAAGGGCGGTCGTTTGATGTCGCCCACCTCCCTTGCTCCCACTCCACGACTTCCGTGCACACTCTTCGCGCAGCCGTGCGTTCTGATTGGCTACGTGAGGTCCGCTGGCGCTAGTCTGCCCACGGCTGGCCGTCTTTATTGATACAGGCCACAGTCATGCGGGGACACTTCTCACCCTGAATCAGCAACATTCGCCACCTCCTTAGAGCGCTAAGCAAATATGCATATGGGTTTTATTTTTTCCTCCCAGATGGCGTAATTCTATCAAAACATGGTATAAAAAAAATATTTTAAAAAATCATTGGAAATGTTTTATTAAGCTTTATAAATGTTATTTTTGTTGTGGTATTTTATCCCTCGTAAATTTAAACAATAAATACAAGGGAATAGAATAATAAATCTAACTGTCTCAGCTAGGGCTCGAATCTGAAGCCAGTCTCGGTGGTGTAAATGGCTAACACGCTTGCCCGGATAGCCGGAGATCTAGGTTCGTGACCTGGCTGAGACAGATTTTTTATTCTATTCCCTTGCATATATTGTTTAAATTTCAAATAACTTTTTATACTAAATTCTTAGCCATTTTAGGCCCTTCCTGTTGTGCTAACATTAAAAAATACGTCATATAGAATTTATATAAATAAATAAAACTTCCAAAATTAGGAGGTTGCATTAAAGTCGTAAATAATGTCCTTCATCTAACAACTGCGTGAACAAAAATAATTCGTCAGCCTCGTTGTCTGATTAATATTTTTATTTCAACCTTCCATGTGATGTAATTTCTCATACTTATAGAATATATATTTTTTTTATAAATAAACAAATACTTGTTGATTGTTATTGGTGTAAACTAAATATTGCACCCCCAGCACCTATTGATTTTTATACACTGTTATCGTTTTGAGATATTCCTCACACCTATTCATTCAATTTGGCTCTATAATGATCTCAGCTCAGGTTATCAACAAACCTTACTAAAAAAATACCTAATGGCTACTTGTAGGCAGTTAAATTAAAATTTTCGACGTAGATAACACCCCATTGTGTTTATTTTCGTTGTGTAACTCCTAAAATTATTTTTTCCATAAACTTAGATATATCTGTGTAGAGTTTCATTTTTTTAAAGTATATATTCATTCTACTGCAGAAGATTTTTTACTTACACTTGACATTATAAGATAACTTTTTACTCCTGAAGGTCCAACGCAAAGTCTTCTCCTATAAAGTGAACGGTTAAAAAATTGAAGTGAGTCGTTGAAAACAATAAAATTATACCAATAAAAAAACTGCCCAATTATCTAGAGAAAATGATTGTGATTCGTAATAGTACATAGCAATGTAAAAAATAATTAATATACTTGATAATTATTGATATGCCGAGAACATAATATGTTTCATTACATAAAAATCTTTCTGAGTGGTTTTGTCCTTATAAGTTAGAATTATAAGGTTTTTACACTAAGGGACGGTCTAAAACTACATTACTGATTTTAACTATAAAAAAAAAAAAATAGAAAGCAGCATTAACAAAAAATATTAGAATAAAGTTAAGGAAACTTATAATTTCAAACACAAGTACTGTGTAAACGTAAGAGATTTTCCATTTTTCTTATAAGGTAGACATAAATGGGATAAAATTACTTATTTTATATTATACTATTATAGAGCGTAATGGTGAGATCTCAAAGAATGGTTCCGGAAGTCCGGGAAGTAAGAGTGGGGTAAGAACTTAACCTTCATACATACATACATTCTTTAATATATATTATAAAATATATCTTTCTCTGTTTTCAGTAAAAAAAATAATTAAGTTAAGGAACTTGTGTTAATTCTTTAATATTTCCTTAGCACTCGATTTCTTACAAATGCTATGAGCTATACTTGTTATATAAGGAATACAATTAATTGTTCAAAATTTACTTGGGATAATAAACCACAACCAAATAAATATTTATAAAGAAAAATTAAAAAAGTAAATGACGAGAGAAGACAAATATCTTGACAATGTCAGCTCTTTCGATCTTAAGAAGATGTAATCGTCTTTCTCGTGAGTTAGGCTCTCGCTAGTGTGGTGGGAATTTAATAAGTTATCTGGCTCGTCCCAGTGGTGTAATGGAAACATACCGACCCGGAAAGCAGGAGATCCAAATTCGAGTCCTGGCTGGAACAGATAGATTTTTGTTATTCTATTCCCTCTCATTAATTGTTTATACTAGTTATAAATTGACGTTTTAAACAATTTTATTAAAACTTTTTCATATCGTTAATATAACGAGGATGTTTCTATTTTATACTTTGATCTCTAAATTTTCTTCCTCCCTGGTCGATATCAGACATATATTAGCATATCATCTACGCTATTTATTTATTTATATATACAGGCCAGAACTACCTACCGATACCAGTACTGACATACACGTCCTCAGAGGACCATGGCAGTGGATGATAGGAGAGAAATAAACACGAGACTCGTGCATAATCAGCGATGGGGAAAGTTATAAATGGCCCCGCCTTTCATTAATTACAGGCAGAGCGAGACGTACAAAGTTGAGAATAGCAAACGCCACGCGGGACATGCACGCCAAGAGCCCCACATACATGACTGATGCCTTCCAGTCATGTCCGCCTCACCGTACGTATGCATATATCGGAGGGGGGGGGGATGTAACTCTTACCGCGAGTCTTGTTGGGTCCTGCCCCAAAGGTGCTAATAAACCCATCAGGGGAGTTCTCACAGCGGGGATCTGGGTCAATTAAACCCTCTCACGATGAAAGGAGTCTAGTAGCTCACAACTATAGACTGTGTGTGATACTTAAAGCTGTAGGGAATATTCCACAGATGGTAGAACAATAATGTAATGAACCAACAACATACACTATTAACATAATGTGTGAATTTGAACGACCTTAGCAAATAATAGATTATATTTTTTTTAAAACTTCAATTAATCCACAATCCCACCCCCCCTCTTCGAACTTTGTAGGAGTTTATATCTCGCTTAAAAAATAAAAATAAATTTTGAATAAAATGAGATTTTAAGTTCAGTTTAAAGTAAAATATTTTTAACTAACTCAAATTAACATTCTAAACGTTTATATAACATAATAATAATTAACTATGAGGTGTATAAAAATGAAAAATTTTTTAATTCAATTATTTGTATTAATATACCTTTGATATGTAATACAATAATTGCTCAAAGCGTAGTTCATTGTGATCATTAGCTACCTCCTAGCGAATTGCAGGATCCCACCCTGATACCATTCATTAGGATGGCAGTCATAAAACTGTTGGACTAAAAATTTAACTTCCACAAAATTATCAAATTTTTACCATGAAGAAAATGATGCATGGATCGAAACAAGATGTAATTCAATGGAGGGATGTCTGGAGTGTATGGTGGATGAGGCAGGGCTTCGAACCCATTAAGTATTTTAAACATTTCCCTAGCTCGACATGTCTAGAGCCCTTTTTCTGTGTCTAACCTCGTACCTCTACTGCTAAATTTTACATACCAACGCTGCGCTGTACGGTGTTCTAGAACTCCTTCTCTTACTTAATTAAGAATTTCTGGAGGTAGCGTCTGTGAAATGTTTTTCAGTAATGCCTTAAAATTACCTTAAATTCGTAGGATACTCTCGTGTTCCTTTCCTTCTTTGAAACAAATAACTAAACTGAAGCTTTTTTGAACGAGCCGAATGGGATTTAACATCTTAGTTCCAGGATGCTCTAAGAGGGACTAATAAATAGGGTCAGTATTAAATAGGATTGAAACATTTACAGTTCTTTGAAATATTTTTTTCAAAAAGAAAACAGGTTTCAAAAAATGTTTCCAAAACATTTCGGAGAAAGATGTGGAAGATTACATGAAGTGTAATGTACAAATACAAATATCCATAAACAGCAAAACCGAGAAAGTGGCTTATATTAGACGCATATAGTTATTCATATATTCATAATATATATTAGTTATGTAAGACATATAGTTTCCAATCGCTGCAAACTAATTTGACGTAAAAAGAAGCAAACATCCTTCAAGCCGTTAAACGACATAGCAAAATACCACAAAAAAAATGTTTCGTAATGCTTTAACTCATTACATATTCATCCGACTGGTGGCGTGAGTGTGGGGAGGAGAAAGCAACAAATTAATTTCCTCCCTTGGCATCCATCAGATGTTATTAAGTACGAGGTGGAAGTGAGACGAATCCAAAGGCTGTCAGTCACAGCTTCCTGGATCCACGTCGGGACTTCTCAGCTGTTCAATTAGCGATCGTCAATACGCGAGAATATATTTATATATATATATATATATATATATGTATGTATATATATATATTATGTGTGAGTTGTTGACCAGGTTATCAAATATAGTTTGTAGGTTATTAAGGATTTTGATATTTTGGCCAACAAATGCCATTTCTATGCTTCGGTTTGTATGTAATATAGCAAGTTCATTGGATGTTCAACAGAAATTAACTTAAATTGCAATAACCATCGGCATATGACTCATACATCCCTTGCACTTATTACACTTAATACATGAATTTAATAATACGACAATATATAAAACAATGTCGATAGGTCATATTTGATCAAAAATGGTGTCATATTTTTTTTTCTAATATAAAATAATTAAGTATTTTTCTTGCCTGGATGTGTAATTGGGTTTTTAAATAATATTAAAATATTATCTCTTTGGCCCTCTTAACATTTATTCTTATGAATTATCCCTTTATGTAGCAATCTATAGTAAATATGAATGGTGCGATAACCATCAATCCGAGAATGATTAAAACTCCCCTCATGCTCAAATCAAAAATACACTGCGTAAAAAATTCTGTTGAATTTTAGTTTCCAACGAGCTCGGATCCTGCAAAAGGAGCAGAGGTAGCCACAAGATGGAGGTTGTGGGGTCGGAGATAATCACAGCTCCTGATGACTCCAGTCAGTATCAGTCGCGGTAACCATCTCTCGAAGAAGCTAACTTTCTACTTTCTCGTTGGCTGCCAAGGTCGATAGACGTCTGATGAGCCTCTTATCGATCAATCGAAGAGGAATTCAAACCCCCGTCGTCTCGGGGTAAACCTACTACCCCTGACCGAGTGAGTCACTTGTGGTAGGTCCATCATGAATGGAGAGTTGTAGAGCAACTAAAAAAAATGTATTTTATCCTCTGCGGAATAGCTACCTTAAGTCGGAGACACAGGAGGCTACCCAAAGAATACCCTGTTCCTCTGTTCAATTTTTTTTTTCTCAAAAAACCATCGGGTCTATCTGTTATGGATCCCCAGAAGATGTTCCAGAAGAAGGAAGAGGGGTGAGTTCTCACCAACATAAGACTCCTTCGTCAATGACGAAAGCAATAATGAGTCATTCAAAGATTTAGTAGTGAGTTGGAGGAAAATCAGAGGTAGATTCTGAACACTTTAAAATAAGGGAACTAAAAACAAGGAAACGGAAGGGCTAGTAGCTGAATCTGGCACCCCCTAGACTCATTCGGAATTAAATTCGGCAATATGTACAAAATACACATCTCTCAAAATATGGCAATGGCGCAAAAAAAAGTCTAGCAAACAAAAAAAAAAAAAATAAAAAAAATTGTATTGATTGATTCAGATTTATGGATTGGTTCATTAAGAGGATCTTCATAATCTCCCGTTACAGAACGGCTTTACCGAACCGAAATTTATATATTTACTATGGAAACATCGAAAAATGTGCAAAATTTTCACTAAATATAATATTTAATATAATTTAAGATATGGATTTTCGATACTTGTAAATCAATAAATTAAATCTTTCTATTTAAAACATGTACAATGACATAAAGCATATAACAGAAGTTTATATAAATGTAACTCAACATAAAACAATTGCATGTTTTTGAATAATCATTGTCATTGTGTACAAAGTGTATGATATTGTGTTCAAGTGAACTTAGCCACTTATAAAAATTATCAATCGTAAAAGACAGTTTTTTATTCAAGTTAAAAGTTTTGTTTGAATTCCTTACTATTGAAGGTCTGATTTTGCGTACTATTAGAACATGAATGTACGTGATTGTACGTAGCAAATAGCCTAGTATTGGGCTTTAGAAAAATCTGGGATAAAATACTACAAAATATGATATATTCATGATACTTCTTCCAGGCATGAACATGTTGAAAAGTTACTTTTTGCCATGTTCATTCTACTTTCAGCCCAGAAGAAGTCATCACGTGATGGGTGAATGCTCAGCAAAAATTAACTACTCAACATGCTCAAACCAGAGAAAAGTATTTATAAATTTCTGGATATATTATTTCCAGAAATATATTATTTCTGGAGATACGTGAACAAAATGTGAATTTTATTATTATTTATTATTTTAAATGAAATATTTTGTTACAATCTGTATCCATTTTTTTAATAGCTTTAATTCTTATAATACCTGTAACATTTATTAAATTTAAATTATATTAGTAAATTATGCTTAATTGAGACAATTATTGTTCACTATGGTTGTAGTAGATGGTCTAACAGCGATAAAATAAATACTTCATTTAACATTTAACTGCGAAAATAATTTTAATCAATCAGAGGTAGCTAGCTGAAAAGCCCATAACCCCGATTTGTCAGATTTTATGTATAAAAACTCGTCGTTTAGGCTCCCAAAACCAACAGAGAGGGGTTAAACCTACACGAATTTCGGGGTTTACCGAGCGACCAATTGCTGAAATTCGCAGTAAAAATTTGTAAATTCGTTCTGTTATAGGACCTGTCCAACTTTTCTGAAACTTTTTGATTGCTGATTCCAGTAAAATATGCAGTTGACAATATTTTGTAGAGTTTTGTGTTTTCCTACTTTAAAAAAATGTAGACAAATCAGAGGGATAAAAAAAAATTACAACATATTATAGTTCAAACTGAAAGAGCGCCACTCGCTCATGTTATGACGGATGAAAAATGATTCCTGATGTGGCCATACGGTACGTGCCGAGGAAAAGTGTAAACTTCTTTCAAGGAAAAGTTCTTGAAGAGGCGTCAAGGTAGGCAAAACTGTACAACGTTTATGATTTATGGTAAAATTAAAAGAACCTCAAGAAAAAGTTAATTTCTGTGATTACATGAAATATTATGACCATCGGACTATGACCAAATACAGAAGAGCCCTTAGGTTCAAATCAGAGGCAAAAAGCTCAGGGGTAAAATAATATCTTAGAAATGTACAAGACAAAATTATAAACTAATCCATATTCATTAATAAAACTATTAGTTATACTATCTAATAGATTATTCACATTTATTGAACGCTAAAACGTGAAATTAGAACATGCACGACAAGCAGTTTCGTCATTTCACCTTAAGCTATTCAAGACAACTTAGGCAAGAGATCCACCAACAGATAAGCTGACTCGCTTCAAGCTACTCCGCTCACACACTACTGGCAGAAAAAAAGAGTATAATTGCCCTCCATGGTGCCGATAAATCCTTGGTTTCGGCGAGGGAAAGTAGATAACTTTCTTCAGTGGAAATTGTTCGAAGTAAATCAAATTCTCAGAGAATTTACCGGAGAAAATAGGCTTAATAACTGTGCGCTATCGATATTAATATCCGATGAGATAAGATGTCCACATTAATGAGTTTACAGATATATCTTCCACCTTTGCGCCCTGTGGGCCGTTAGCAAACAGGCATTTTAAGCTGATTGCAATAGTTTTGTACTAATCTCTTTTACGTGTTCAAAACACTATAGCAGAAAACTATATAGGAGGCGCCAGGGTAACTCAGAGGATCCCTTATGGTCTCGCAATCCTGACGTTGCGGGTTCAAATCTCACTCTGGGCAAGCTCTATTGGATAAATAAAAGCTTGCCCTGTGCCATGAATGTTTAGAATGGGATATCAACCTTCCTCCATGACCCTAATGTTCGAATGTTCGGAGGCTAGCACTTATTTAAAATAAAAAGAAAAGGATTATGGAATAAGACAAATTGCATATGATTAACCATTTCAAATCTGACCATAAGCAATTAATAATATTATGAATTTATATTAAAACATAAGTATATATAAATTAATTACAAACAAATCGCTGAATGTTGATTGATTTTTTCTTCTTTTTCATCTGAACAGACAAGCACTGTCAACCAGAAGCTATTATACAAGTGAACAATTCTCGAGAATGTCCTATAATTAACAGTTAACTCCTCACTGATGAAGGGCCAGAAGTCTCCCCGAAAGTTTAATACTCATTGTAATTTTTTACTTTTTGAGTATTCCCTACACGCTTTGTTCCTTCTGTTCTTACTTATTATGTGTGTGTGTGTGTGTGAATAACTAACTTAAAAATTACAATACAGGAAAATTTAATGGTAAAGAGAAACATTTAATTTTGTAGGTCAGAGAGAAAATGACATATAATGAAAACGTATTTGAAATTAATATAATTTAAATTATCATTTTTAGTACTTTTTAGATGTGATTAATAGATGCTGCAGTAAGTAATATATATTAGAGAAAAGTTTGATCTCAGAAGAACGGTGTGCTGTCCACATAGCTTCTTTAACGTACCGTGGGTCTTGAACAAAAACAACATCCTTTGTACGTATTTCCGTTCTACGCTATTAAGCAATATATTTTCATTGAAAGTTGATAGCATTCTCTGAACTTCTTCTAGCTAGAAAAGTCACTACCACCGCTCATTTCATTGAAGTAAATCCAGGCCTCTACCAGTCCTCACCCTCCAGCCCAGTAAGAGGGAAGAGAAAGGTTTCCTGGACTAAAGGGAAAGGTGTCACAACTGTTAATTTCCATCTGAATAGCTACGAGAGCAGTTACTTGACTCTGTTACGACACGGCTGGTTGTCAGCCCTCCCAGTGCCATTAGGATTAGGCTGTCATCAGAATACCAGTCGCAGCACCTCTAGAGACAGCTTATCAATGTGAAATAGCACCTGATTGAATGTTGGACGGAAATATAATTTTCGGTCATCCATTTGGATGTCCTGATAGTTCAAGGGGCGGTCGCCAGATATTAAAGTAAAATAGTCATGTAGCAAAACTTCTTTTTTTATGGGGTATTAAGGGCTCCAAAAATGACAATAAATAAATATAAATATGTTTACTTTTATAATAATGTGTTAGATTAAATTTTTAAAGGGATAAAATACAATACTACATACAACTAGAAGATGTTATTTTGTTATGGTTCCGTCAAGGTAGATCCAAAAAAAAAAGTGTATATTTTAATTATCTGCCAATGTTTCGGCTTACATTGTAAGCCGTTGATAACGTTTTTTGAATAGTATTTTTTGGTTCTACCTTGACTAAACTCCAACTAAAAATCATCTACTGATAATCTCTTCGGTCAAAAACTCTCCATTTATTTTTATTTATAGATACTCCTTTTAATAAGTATGAAGGACAAGAATAATATTTTAATTTGTTTATTTATTTTTATTAGTTATTTCAAAATTAGTTGAGGTATAAAAATTCAAATGCATTTATAAATTGACGTATAATATATCTGGAAAACAATCAAACATAAAAGCGACAACCAGAAAATGATTATATCTTATTTATGCAGGTAAAACATGTGTTAAATTGCCACTATATATTTATAAGTAAGATAACACAGATAACATCCAGCGTTATTGATAAAGTCGGGTTTTTTAAGATTTTGATTAAATGATGTTTGTGCATCAAGATTCGATTACGCCAAGTATATCTTTGACCAATTTCCTATTCATCGTAGAATTTAAAAAAAAAACAATTGAAGATTTAAAAAATAAATGATTATTCAATGATAAGATTCTGTAAACCTGTTTTTGATAAGTTGTAAGTTATGGTGTAAAACCAATGTACATTTTCGAGAATTATATGATGCATATTAAAGAAAAAAAAATATATAAAGAATAATCTGAGCTATTTTAAATATTACTAGCCGATGTGATATAAAAAAAAATGTCACGCAGCAGTTGCGTAATCTAAGCCGATTTCCCTTGTTTCATTAAATATGGATATAATAATAAAAGCTAATGGTGAAATTCAATTTACCAGTCAGAGAGAACAATCAACGAAAGAGGTAAGACTGCTGAGCAATGCTTAAGATCTGGCCGATCGGAAGGTAAAGCGGGGTAAGCGCTCATCCATCTTAAATGCTAACTTTAATCGTTTATAAATTTTAGGCTCTCTCCAAACCCAAATTCCGAATTTAGTTTCTGCATTTTAAGAATGATAGGTTCCGCCCAACGATCTAAATTAAATATTACATATAT
>JHQO02132537.1:0-14867 GCA_000696205.2 Oncopeltus fasciatus | reverse complement strand
ATTATTACTATAATTAAAGCAGGCATGAATTAAGAGGAAAAATAAAATGGAGAAAAATAAGCTGAGTACTGGCTCCGAAAGTCCAGAATCGCCACCTCCCCTTCCCCCACCCACCGACTAAATCCTGGGGTTCGCCCCAATGAGAGGGTGAGGGGTAGTTGTGGGCGAAAACCCCTCAAACAATATTAGTTGTTGGGAGAAGTGACCTCAGCGGACAGATCTACGCTCGCCTCGTGGACACGATTGCATTCAAGTGGCTTCTAGCGCATTCCAGCCATAAGATTCTTGGGAAGTTGTAGATTTCTCAGTCTGTCCATCTGCCAATAGTGGAATGTCTGCTATTGACGAAATGCGTCACTTGGGAGACCATCAGAGAATGAAGCAAGGTCCTCAGCCATGAACAATTAAAGATGGACGGGATTTGATCCTGAGTAGCGCAAAGGGCAATGAAGGGGAAACACGTCCTCTCGCTGGCTCTGGTCAAGCGAAAGGGGTGGAGGAACGAGAAGCGAACAATTTGTCTACTTTATTTATATAATTTCTTCTTGTGAGCCTTTTCCAAAACTTGTATACAATCTTACAAAATACACTTTGCACATATTATGTTTAATTCTATATTGAACAACGATTTATGAGATTCTTTGAATAAAAATAATGACCTTATTGATTATACTCCACTTCCTAGGAAACCCAAGTACAAAATGTACCTTATAATCAAAAGAAAACCCTAAAAACAACATTTAGCTTATATTCAAAATAAAATACAAATAATAAATATAGCTCATATTTAAAAGAAAACCTAAATAACAAATTTAGCTTATATCCAATAATAAACCCAAATAGGAAAAATATATAATATTTACCAATATTTCTTCCGGGTTGGACCGTGTCTTGGGGTTTTTAGATGCCAAGCTTTCGTACATCGTGTGATGGCTTCTTCAGGGCTGAATAGAGAATGAGACAACTCAGCCCCGAAGAAGCCACACGATGTGCGACAGCTTGGCACCTAAAAACCCCAAGACACGGTTGAACCCGAAAGAAGTATTGGTAAATATGTCTGAGGACCGTGGAAGCCTACCTGAACAAATATAGATTATATATTTTTTCAGAAAAGAGGGGTCGCAACTCCAAATTTACTTTGTTATATATTTCTAAGGGTCAATATGACTCAAATCGGTAGTTCAAAAATGTATTTTAACAAGCCTTAAAAACCTCTTTTAAAGTACCTGAAATAAGTTTTTTTCAACAGTCGATAACAAATACCATAAAACTAAATTTAAAAAAAAAAAGTTAAAAACAAAATTGAACTAATAAAAGGAATTTAAAAATCTCGTCTTGGTAAAAATATAACTAACTCAATAGGGAAAACTTTTAGTTTCAAGTTTTTTTTAAGAAAGCACCTAGTATTATATCATTTTATGCTAAATAAATTCTCCTATATAAAAATATATATATATAAATCNACACACACACACACACACACACACACACACACACACACACACACACACACACACACACACACACACACACACACACACACACACACACACACACACACACACACACACACACACACACACACACACACACACACACACACACACACACACACACACACACACACACACACACACACACACACACACACACACACACACACACACACACACACACACACACACACACACACACACACACACACACACACACACACACACACACACACACACACACACACACACACACACACACACACACACACACACACACACACACACACACACACACACACACACACACACACACACACACACACACACACACACACACACACACACACACACACACACACACACACACACACACACACACACACACACACACACACACACACACACACACACACACACACACACACACACACACACACACACACACACACACACACACACACACACACACACACACACACACACACACACACACACACACACACACACACACACACACACACACACACACACACACACACACACACACACACACACACACACACACACACACACACACACACACACACACACACACACACACACACACACACACACACACACACACACACACACACACACACACACACACACACACACACACACACACACACACACACACACACACACACACACACACACACACACACACACACACACACACACACACACACACACACACACACACACACACACACACACACACACACACACACACACACACACACACACACACACACACACACACACACACACACACACACACACACACACACACACACACACACACACACACACACACACACACACACACACACACACACACACACACACACACACACACACACACACACACACACACACACACACACACACACACACACACACACACACACACACACACACACACACACACACACACACACACACACACACACACACACACACACACACACACACACACACACACACACACACACACACACACACACACACACACACACACACACACACACACACACACACACACACACACACACACACACACACACACACACACACACACACACACACACACACACACACACACACACACACACACACACACACACACACACACACACACACACACACACACACACACACACACACACACACACACACACACACACACACACACACACACACACACACACACACACACACACACACACACACACACACACACACACACACACACACACACACACACACACACACACACACACACACACACACACACACACACACACACACACACACACACACACACACACACACACACACACACACACACACACACACACACACACACACACACACACACACACACACACACACACACACACACACACACACACACACACACACACACACACACACACACACACACACACACACACACACACACACACACACACACACACACACACACACACACACACACACACACACACACACACACACACACACACACACACACACACACACACACACACACACACACACACACACACACACACACACACACACACACACACACACACACACACACACACACACACACACACACACACACACACACACACACACACACACACACACACACACACACACACACACACACACACACACACACACACACACACACACACACACACACACACACACACACACACACACACACACACACACACACACACACACACACACACACACACACACACACACACACACACACACACACACACACACACACACACACACACACACACACACACACACACACACACACACACACACACACACACACACACACACACACACACACACACACACACACACACACACACACACACACACACACACACACACACACACACACACACACACACACACACACACACACACACACACACACACACACACACACACACACACACACACACACACACACACACACACACACACACACACACACACACACACACACACACACACACACACACACACACACACACACACACACACACACACACACACACACACACACACACACACACACACACACACACACACACACACACACACACACACACACACACACACACACACACACACACACACACACACACACACACACACACACACACACACACACACACACACACACACACACACACACACACACACACACACACACACACACACACACACACACACACACACACACACACACACACACACACACACACACACACACACACACACACACACACACACACACACACACACACACACACACACACACACACACACACACACACACACACACACACACACACACACACACACACACACACACACACACACACACACACACACACACACACACACACACACACACACACACACACACACACACACACACACACACACACACACACACACACACACACACACACACACACACACACACACACACACACACACACACACACACACACACACACACACACACACACACACACACACACACACACACACACACACACACACACACACACACACACACACACACACACACACACACACACACACACACACACACACACACACACACACACACACACACACACACACACACACACACACACACACACACACACACACACACACACACACACACACACACACACACACACACACACACACACACACACACACACACACACACACACACACACACACACACACACACACACACACACACACACACACACACACACACACACACACACACACACACACACACACACACACACACACACACACACACACACACACACACACACACACACACACACACACACACACACACACACACACACACACACACACACACACACACACACACACACACACACACACACACACACACACACACACACACACACACACACACACACACACACACACACACACACACACACACACACACACACACACACACACACACACACACACACACACACACACACACACACACACACACACACACACACACACACACACACACACACACACACACACACACACACACACACACACACACACACACACACACACACACACACACACACACACACACACACACACACACACACACACACACACACACACACACACACACACACACACACACACACACACACACACACACACACACACACACACACACACACACACACACACACACACACACACACACACACACACACACACACACACACACACACACACACACACACACACACACACACACACACACACACACACACACACACACACACACACACACACACACACACACACACACACACACACACACACACACACACACACACACACACACACACACACACACACACACACACACACACACACACACACACACACACACACACACAC
This sequence comes from Oncopeltus fasciatus, assembly GCA_000696205.2. Taxonomy (NCBI): domain Eukaryota; kingdom Metazoa; phylum Arthropoda; class Insecta; order Hemiptera; family Lygaeidae; genus Oncopeltus; species Oncopeltus fasciatus. Next base: position 9,804 of record JHQO02132537.1, on the reverse strand, counting down.
ACACACACACACACACACACACACACACACACACACACACACACACACACACACACACACACACACACACACACACACACACACACACACACACACACACACACACACACACACACACACACACACACACACACACACACACACACACACACACACACACACACACACACACACACACACACACACACACACACACACACACACACACACACACACACACACACACACACACACACACACACACACACACACACACACACACACACACACACACACACACACACACACACACACACACACACACACACACACACACACACACACACACACACACACACACACACACACACACACACACACACACACACACACACACACACACACACACACACACACACACACACACACACACACACACACACACACACACACACACACACACACACACACACACACACACACACACACACACACACACACACACACACACACACACACACACACACACACACACACACACACACACACACACACACACACACACACACACACACACACACACACACACACACACACACACACACACACACACACACACACACACACACACACACACACACACACACACACACACACACACACACACACACACACACACACACACACACACACACACACACACACACACACACACACACACACACACACACACACACACACACACACACACACACACACACACACACACACACACACACACACACACACACACACACACACACACACACACACACACACACACACACACACACACACACACACACACACACACACACACACACACACACACACACACACACACACACACACACACACACACACACACACACACACACACACACACACACACACACACACACACACACACACACACACACACACACACACACACACACACACACACACACACACACACACACACACACACACACACACACACACACACACACACACACACACACACACACACACACACACACACACACACACACACACACACACACACACACACACACACACACACACACACACACACACACACACACACACACACACACACACACACACACACACACACACACACACACACACACACACACACACACACACACACACACACACACACACACACACACACACACACACACACACACACACACACACACACACACACACACACACACACACACACACACACACACACACACACACACACACACACACACACACACACACACACACACACACACACACACACACACACACACACACACACACACACACACACACACACACACACACACACACACACACACACACACACACACACACACACACACACACACACACACACACACACACACACACACACACACACACACACACACACACACACACACACACACACACACACACACACACACACACACACACACACACACACACACACACACACACACACACACACACACACACACACACACACACACACACACACACACACACACACACACACACACACACACACACACACACACACACACACACACACACACACACACACACACACACACACACACACACACACACACACACACACACACACACACACACACACACACACACACACACACACACACACACACACACACACACACACACACACACACACACACACACACACACACACACACACACACACACACACACACACACACACACACACACACACACACACACACACACACACACACACACACACACACACACACACACACACACACACACACACACACACACACACACACACACACACACACACACACACACACACACACACACACACACACACACACACACACACACACACACACACACACACACACACACACACACACACACACACACACACACACACACACACACACACACACACACACACACACACACACACACACACACACACACACACACACACACACACACACACACACACACACACACACACACACACACACACACACACACACACACACACACACACACACACACACACACACACACACACACACACACACACACACACACACACACACACACACACACACACACACACACACACACACACACACACACACACACACACACACACACACACACACACACACACACACACACACACACACACACACACACACACACACACACACACACACACACACACACACACACACACACACACACACACACACACACACACACACACACACACACACACACACACACACACACACACACACACACACACACACACACACACACACACACACACACACACAGTCATAATTTTTACAATTGAAAATAAATAAAAATAATAAAAAGTACAAAAACGTATTTTATTATTTTACTAAAAAGTTATTGAATTATATATAGGTAGGATTCTTTGGCTGTGGAAAGTTTTATATTGAAAATGACAGAATTTTTAAATTTAAAGAACATTTATGTAATTTAAAGACAAATTTTTTGATAAATAACTATTAATTAATAGAAATTAATGAGGGGAGATTAGTGAGGGATTTGGTCTTAGGAGCTGAAAAATTAAAAACTGATTTGTAAACAAAAATGTTTTATTATTTTTGCAAACGATTCGGCCTAAATTTCAGGCCTTAATCAAGGCAAATGGGGTGATGAAGAGAGTTCTGTTCTTCGGTAACTAGATTATGACTAATCTGTTTCTCATATGAGAAATTGTAGATTCCTTTCATATTTCTTTTGAAAATTTGTGTGATTATGAGTTTTAATTTTGAAAATGTCTTAATGGTTAGAGATTCTAGAAAGAAAAATACAAACATGCCAAGGTTGCATCATTTAGTAAGGTATTAATTTAGATAAAAATTTGAAACCTGTTTCCTATCTCTGTTCAATAACAAACTCTGAAGGATGTCCTGGACAAGCCCATGTAAAAAAGTTAAAATATTACCTTAGCATTTCTTTAAACTGTTCTCAATTATCTTTTGAAACTAATCTATTTTCTAAAATTTCCAAAAAATGTATATTCATATTTTTTAAATGTATATTATTTAAATGTATTTTTTAATTGTAGTTTTGTTTTGTATAAATTGTTTTCTTTACTAATGTTTCATTTACAATTTTTATGACATTTTTTTACTATATATTTTTTATTAACTATATTAGATATTTTATCATGTATTTGTATCTATAAACCGCTGTAAAGATTTTCTATTATTATTGATTTCTGGTTATTTATAATTACTTCATTATTTAATTGTATTTGTTCATTCATAATTTTTAATGCATCCTTATTACCAATTTATAGTTAATTTATTAATTATTATTTAGTATTTAATTTATTTGTAATATCCTAGGGCTTTCATATGGTACATCCTTTGGGCCAGGTCAAGAATTAACCCTCATCTTCTTGGTGTCCTATTCTATACTTCAAATGTTCTATTATCTTTGTAGGTTCCTTTATTCTGTTTATAACTCAGTTAAGAGTCATCTAACTTGTCTCAATTAGAGATTATGATCGACTAAATAAAATTTCATAAACAATTAATGAGAGGGAATAGAATAAAAAATCTATCTGTCCCAGCCAGGACTTGAACCTGGATCTCCTGCTTTCCGGGCCGGTATGTATGGAAAGCAGGAGATCCAGGTTCGAGTCCTTGCTGGTACAGATAGATTTTTTATTCTATTCCCTCTCATTAATTGTTTAAAATTTATGTGGGATAATAAATCACTGCTAAACTAATATTTATAAAATTTCATAAATATTTCTTCCGAGCTTGACCGTTAAGTAAAGTTTCTTTTTGTCAAGCTTTTGCACATCATGTGATGGTATTTTCAGAGCTGAGAGTAGAATAAGCCCTGAAGAAGCCCTATTGTTTGTTTTTTGCGATGCTTATTAAATATAAATATTTTAGAACTCAGAGCGACTCTTTCAGGTATCGGCTAACCCGAGGGGATCTGTTCGGACTCTGGTACTGTGTGTTCGAGTCCTGCCATGCACGGGATTTTACCGAGAAATAAAAGAATGCTCATATCCATAGATTTTTGGAATAGGGTGGCTATCTGCAGAGAGATACTCGTAAACAGTGTCTAACTGCTCGTAAAAGTTATACTCCATATCTTCTGTCGACAAGAAAAACTATTTTCATTTTTTTAAATGTAAAAATAAAATGTATGGTATATATTGTTTAATTTCACTTATTAACTCTAAAATCTTTCATTTGCTAATAAGCAAATCTGTGTCGTACATCGTTTCTCTAAACTATATATTATGCTACTAAATCCGTAAAACATGTTTTACTAGTACTTGATATTGCAGGTAATCCTTCACTTCTATTGGTCCAATTTATCTTTATAACGAACTTAATTAACCTAAGATGATTTTAGTTGGGTTTCGGTCAAGGTAGATCCAAAAAATACATTTTTTAAATAAGGATAATATTGCCAACGTTTCGGCTTACAATGTAAGCCATCTTCAGGGCTGTAGAAATACAATGTCATGAGAATACAATAATAATTGAAAATTAGTATAATAGAGAATTGCAATAATATAATGTGATATCAACACGTTCCGTGTAAAATTAGTTTGCAAGTGATACAGGCTAGAGAGCTCTTGACGTCCCTATTAATAGTGTGTTTGCACACCGGACACTGCACCATTGTTTATTTATAAAGCTGAGATAAACAGCTGGCGAGATAAGAGGTAGATTGGGCGTGTCTATTAGGCAGAGGGGAGAGCTATGAAGAATGGATAATGCTCAGCAGATAACTTACTGATAAGTTGCAATCTCTGATAAGTCCGCTCGTTCCGCTACTCACCGCAAACTCCCGGTGTAGATTGAGGAGCCGTAAGACGTCCTACACAAAATTCAAAAACTTGTAAAGATCACTAGAGACTTAATTCAACATTGTGCGAAAAATGAAGAGGAAAATCTCACGTCGGACCTTGAAAATAAGGAATAAGTAGGGAGTCGAGGTGCACTGGTTGCCGTCTCAGGCCAGAATGGTATACCCTAATTGTTGTTTCCTGGCTTCCGGTTATATGGTATTTCCTCGTCTACTCATATTTATATCCATCCTAATGAAACTTGAGATATCTGCTTAGATATCCCAACTCATGCAAGACGGACTTTTCTTTATGGAATTTGGCATATTGCTTTTCAACTTTGAGCAAGTTAATTAAGTTCAAAAGGAGAGTTTGTTGACCGTAGATATTATTCTAAGATGATTTTAGTTGGGGTTCGGTCAAGGTAGATCCAAAAAATACATTTTTTAAATAAAGATATGTTNTATATATATAATCATATACATAGAACATACATGTTTTTTATGACAATCATCAGATCTACCATATAATGGAAGATCAATTTTCATTAATTTCAAATTATCTAAAAATGACATTTCAATAACTATTATTTTGATGGTTATAAATTTTGACTATAAGCGCATATAATAGTGTAAATAAATGACAATATTTTGATAATAAAATTTTAATTTTTGCTCAAGTAAAACAATTTATTATCAAAGAAAATGCAGTTTTGGCCTTTGTCTAATTTCAAATAAGAATAAATAAATAAAAAATAAAAACAATCCGAACTACTAAATCTTTACGCTGCTTATTTCATGAATGGGAAACCTTCGGGTTTTTTTTTTTTTTTGGTTTTTTAAAATAATTTTTTAGCTACTAGAAAAAATAAAAACACTTAATTAGAATTTTTTTTTTAAACATAAGTTGGGGTTATTAGTTACACTTGGTTGCTAGAAACACATGCTGATCAATTCATCAAAACATTATTTATATCATAAGCGAGTAATGTCTTGAACAAGATATTATAAATTTTAGTAAAAATATATCACAATGCACTTTTTCAACGTGTCACAAGTCAATTATTGCAAAAAAGATAATGTTAAATAAAATGAAATGTATATGCTAAATATAAAATAAAATAGAAATTGGCATAAAGAAATCAACAAATAGTGGATTTTAAAACAAAATAATAAAAACTAAACTAACTTTCAGCAGGGAATTTGGGACAAAGGAGGAATATTGTAAGAGTGTTACCTTGTGAGTGAGGCAGAGTGATAAGAAGGGCTATCAGACAGAGGATGGCTGCTGGCCCCCTGGTGTCCATCTCTCGTGTGGCTACAGGCGAAGACGACAGAGGATCACATTCCCTTCGTCCTGGCGAAGTCCTACGATCGTCCTCACTCGAGACACCTCACTCGAGAGGCACCGTGGCAGCCGGCTGCCTCAGACAGACTGACTACTGACTGCGCCTCTCCCCTCCACCACCCCCAAGCGCCACCCTCCACCGCCGCCCTCCGAGAGCGCCGAAAAATCATAGCGTCTTAATCACTTACCACGCGGGGGCTTACCTTTCCATCACTCCCCTCGGATACTCGAATTAACTGATTAACTAACCCTGATTAATTACGTCCCTTCCACCCTGACTCTTCACTTTTTTCTTGTTCATAATTTGCATAAGTCTTCAGTAAGAGGATCCAAGTGCCAAATTACTGCTTCGTGAAAGTATTTTATTTATAACTAAATTGCCACCAGAAGACTGTTAACCGGAAGTCTTAAAGCATAATAAAAAATACTATAAAGTTTCTATATTTCTTTGCAGAAACTTATCCTACCTGAATATCTGGCAAAGAGCAGTATAAATGTTTATTTTTAAATAAAATAAAATATTAAAGAATGTTATTACTCAAATATCGAATGCATTTTTCACGAATTATTTATAAATTTCAGCTTACATTGAATTATTTTTTCCCTATTGATTGTGAAATTTTTTTTTTTTTCAACAATTGATCTCGTACTCAACAGATGTTAAGACATGTTATAAGCTCTTTTTTATACATGATTATACATATGTGGCTTTAATGTGACAGGGCAATTCTTATTATTTGGTTGGCATTTTTTGGTTAGTGGTTACCATGATTGCAAGAATGGTGTGTCAATGATTTTACAGACATGTCCCTCATGGAATGTCAATAAAATCTTATTTTCAATAAATTTAGCTTATAGTAGCATAACATTCATATTGGTAGAATTTGGTGGCCCAATATAAATGAACAAAGTAAATTTAATTTTAGAGTTTCAATTTTGAAGTTTTTGAAAAGAAGTATGATGGTAATTGTGGTAAAGTAATCCCCAATTTCATTAATAATTTAAATCATACAAGGAGCTAGAAAAAACTCTCTACCTCAGCCGGGGATCGAACCAGCGCCGGATAATGGGGGACCCGGGTTCTTTTCTAGCTCCCTGTACGATTCAAATTATTAAAGTATTTATAAGGTTTTTGAAAAATAATTATGTGTAATAATTAAAAATAATAATGAATTTAAAACAACAATATTCCCTCTAAAATGTATAGATCAATTAAACTATATAAAGAAGCTCATGTAATGGTAATTTAAATTTCTGTAAATAAATGCATTTTTGGTTTAGTTTTAGAATTGCAAAAACTGAATGAATCCCATTACTTGCTACTTCCTCTAATTCTTACCGACATATAGTTATGGGAGCGAGTGTGTGTGTGTGAGCTCGAGTGTGTCTTGTGCTATGGGAATACAATTTTTCTCCCTAATTTGTAGATTTTGATTTGTCAGGAAAATCATTTTCATGGGAACTTTCTTTTGAAGTTTCAATTGTTAAAAATGTAGCTGCAACAGAATTTGTCCATCCATCTATTATTAATTTAAATATAATTAGGTATTATGTTTAACGAATATCAATAATTCATTGTTGTCAACAGCCCATTCTACAAGTCTAACACGACGAACAGACTAAGTATATGAATAAAATGCTTCTCTTATTATTTTAGGAAGAATAATATTGATTTAAGTAGAGTAAACAGATTGTGCACTACTTTTTTCCCAGTCGGGGTTATAAATAGTTAAATAAACTGTCATATTATGTTGAAAGAGAAGAAGGAGATATGGCAAAATGGATGTGTAAGTAACTATGCTAGCAGAGACCAAATGCACATCTCAGACTAAAATCAGGAAATAAGAGTGGGAGGCAGTAATACATTTTGCAAGCTGAAATACTGAATGTATTTTGCATGCTGAAATAGTGAATATATTTTGCACATGTTGACAGTTAGGGGTTCCTTCATTGGCTAACCCTTTCCTAACGCGATTTACCCGGGGCCTGGAGTCTGAGACAATATCCTGAAAGACGATGTGGGTCTGAATTTCCCTTCGGGGTCTTCCTGATTTCCACAGGTGAGGGACTTCGCCTTGGAGAGGTCGCGCATGGAATTCCAGCTAAACTCCATGGCCGGCGTAGCCTCAGACATCTCAATTCCGCTGGTGCCAGTTCGAGTCCTGCCCCAGACAAGTTTTCATCCAGAAATGGCTTCCACTATATTTCGTCAGAAACCCTAAACGTGATTAGAAAATCCCTTTTTTTTTTTTTTTGCTTCAGAGAACACTAACACAAACTATAAACGTACAAAATTAGTCACATGATATATATAAGTAGAGTAGCTAAAATGGAGCTCAAAACTTTTGAATCTCATAAATTTGAACGGTCTATAAAACATTGTTTACATTTTAGCCGAATGAAACATTGTATTAAATTTTTTTTTTTTTTTTTTAATGTTCAAATTGCATTATTAATGTTGACCTGAATTCCTACACTAAAATAAACGCTTCTTAGCGACTATAATTTTCAGCCGAACGCAACTTGCCTCGCCTGCTCTTGAAATGATTTATACCTGACTAAAAACTAATGTTCAGTTGATTATTAGCTAGTTAGTATATTCATTAAGAGTATGGTTTTACTTTAAATAAAATTCGGTAAAATCGTTTTAAGGGCTTAATGAATTTATTTTATAGAATCATAGAAAGCAACATATTTGTCTTCAGTAGGGTTTAATTTAATTTAATTTATCTTTCAATATAAAATTACAAGTACAATATCTACTTATTCAATACCTTAAAAAAATATCGAAGTGGTCGGTCGAATGAATGGTGGAAGTAAATACCATTCCACATTAGAACCAGAATAGAATACGGAGAAGTCCGGGCTTATAACTCACAAATCAATTCTCAATGAGAAAGTCATATTTTTTATTTATTTATAATTTTGTTTATTTATTTAATATTTATTATTTTCTCAGGGAAACTCACAATTCTGTCTCTTAAAAATATTTCAGATTTCTCCATCGCCTGCTCGGTCTGTGACTCCCTTACTCAGCCATTACATAAATATACCACTCTGGTCTTGAAGAAATAAATATGCGCTCATATGACTCGAGCAGACCTGCTAGTCACGAGTCCATGAATAACCCGGGTGCCAACTGGCTGAGAGGGTTCCAGCCGAAGACCAGAGATGGCAGCACTATGTTACGACAAAGTTGTGTAGTGTTAAGAAACAAGGAAGCAATGAATAGGGAGTTTCCCATGAACATAGGAAATACATGGCTCTCTGAGGACTGAGTCCTAGTTCGCCTATTGGCACATATGAGGCCAGTGTTTGGTTTGAACTTTGCCAGATGACGGATCTCTCGTCAAATATAAAAACGAATCTGCTTATATAAATGTTAGTTGATGTTTAAAATTTTAATGTTGAAAACTTTTACTTTATATTCAGAAAAAAAATATTTATTTGAATGACTCATCACTATTCTTCATTGCTGATCAATGTTATATTTTAAACTAAATTATCAAAAAAAAATTATTTTTAAACTTATTAGATATTTT
>KZ813065.1:0-11248 GCA_000696205.2 Oncopeltus fasciatus | reverse complement strand
TATATATATATATATGTATTGAAAAAGTTGGCATGATAGTATGATTCTTGCAATTATACAAAATTTCCAAGAAGAAAATTTTAATTTATCCAGACGTTTACCCTGGAAATTGATTCCTTTATAACAAAATTAAACAACATGGAATAAGTAATTATAAATAAAAATATACAGTTAGTGTCTCTTCTTAAACAATTAATGGATAAAATATAATAAAGCTAAACTTACTGACTATCCAATTGGTTTGGAAAATATTTAACTGAGTTTATTATATAAATTTTTTTTGTGATATTTAATCCCCGTAAATTTTATAAATTTTTAGTGCAAGTGAACAGAATAAAAAAATGTAACTGTCCCAGCCAGGACTCGAACCTGGATCTCCTGCTATCCGGGCCGGTGCCTTTTCCATTTACGCAATGTCGCTTTACCGAGACAATTTAATAACTTATCAGACTTGTCTCGGTAGCGTAAACGGAAAACGCACCTACCCGGATAACAGGAGATCCAGGTTCGAATCCTGGTTGGGACAGTTACATTTTTTATTCTGTTCCCTAGCACTAAAAATTGTTTGAATTTCTTCTTCAGAAGAGCTATTCTTCCTTATGCGTCACAGATGGAAATATTGATGGATTTAAGTGGAAATTTAATGGCTTAAATGTTTATTGCCGATATAGGAAGAGTCATATCTGAAATTGACAAACGAGGTCATAAAATGTTCTGTATCTATGCACCTCAAGTTACATTAACCCATTTTAATGACGCTTTGAGTAGAGTAAGCATCTCATCTTTAGTATTCAGTATGTTTGCAGACAGACTGGAGGCAAAAATTGATTGAGTGAAATATAAATAAAGTCTTTATCTCTTTTTTTGTTCGGTCATGGAGGAAATGATATAATTCCTGGCCTCTTTCAGATAAATGGACGATAAGACCTGGCAAAGTATTAAACGAGGTCATAAGAATTGAACCTCATTTAGGGTAGAAAAGGACTAAGTCGGAATTAACATCACAAAAGACATTAGTTTACACAGGAAAATCAAATGCCTATAGGCTAAAAATGCGGATATACCAAGATGGTTTTGTGACCTGCTAGTGATAAGTTCACAAAGAACCGTGAAGGCTTTGGTAAAATGATCAAGAGGATGATTTCAGTTCACCTGGAGAAGAGGTGCGAGATTGGCATAGGAAGTCGGGCAGGATACTTACAAAGACCCATTTACCACATATGTACAACAATACCGTATAATAACATTATTCTCCTTCTAAGATGATTTTAGTTGGGGTTCGGTCGAGGTAGATCCAAAAAAACACAAATTAAAAAATACATACAATATTTGTATATATAAAAATATAAAATACATTTTTTANGCAGATATGGGATATGAAAATACTTCCAATGGGTAACAGAATATGGTAATTAGGTAACAGAAACGCGCGTGAAATATACTATTAACCTTTCTCAAAAGTTAAAAGTTACCTGGGCACTTGATAGAGTAACCTAAAACGATGAGGCCATCTAGGAATCAATCCCAAGAGGTCACAACTCGATATGTAGTCAGAGGCTTCAGAAAAGAGCGAACAGAGCATGCCTGAAGCAAATACCTAATAATTATCTCACCCCCACTGAACCTAGAATAATAAATTTCGTGACTCAAATTAATTTGATCCGAGTGTATACGTACAATCGTAGCTAAAAGAAGAAGTCNCCTTCAAAAAAAAAATACATTTTTTAATTTGTGTTTTTTTGGATCTACCTCGACCGAACCCCAACTAAAATCATCTTAGAATAATATCTACGGTCAACAAACTCTCTGTTTGATTATTCATTATATCAACTAACACAAAACAGTAACATATTCAGTTGAAGAGGTAGTAAGGGGTTAGGTCAAAGTGCTGATAAAAATATACAAAATAGTAATTTAGTTGTGGTTTATTATCCCACGTAAATTTTAAACAATTAGTTCAAGGGAATAGAATAAAAAAATCTAACTGTCCCAGCCAAGGCACGAACCTGGATCTCCTGCTTTCCGGGCGTTATCCTATTACGCTACCGGGAGAGCAAGATGACTTATTGAATTCCCAGCACTAGTGTCGAGAGTCTAAACTACGAGAAAAACGAATACATCGTCTTATGCTCGAAGGAGCTGACATTGTCTTCCTTCGAGCATAAAACCATGTCTTCGTCTTTCTCGTTGGTTAGGCTCTCGACACAAGTGCTGGGAATTTAATAAGTTATCTGTCTCTCNCGATATGTAGTCAGAGGCTTCAGAAAAGAGCGAACAGAGCATGCCTGAAGCAAATACCTAATAATTATCTCACCCCCACTGAACCTAGAATAATAAATTTCGTGACTCAAATTAATTTGATCCGAGTGTATACGTACAATCGTAGCTAAAAGAAGAATTCAATAAATCCTTATATTTAAAAAAAACCGGAAACAGCATAAATTCATACTGAATGGGCACTAGAGATATATAGGCATACAATTTATAACGGACAATATTTTTGGCTTCTTAAACTTAGGATCGGTGAAGATTCCTTGAATTTTTAGAACTTTTTGTGAAAAGGGGTCGATTTGTAGGGAAAACGTCTTGAATAATTAAAATGTTTTCTTGGGGCATTTTGTATCAATGCAAGAATCAAACTATATATATATATATATATGTGTGTGTGTGTGTGTGTGTGTGTGTGTGTGTGTGTGTGTGTGTGTGTGTGTGTGTGTGTGTGTGTGTGTGTGTGTGTGTGTGTGTGTGTGTGTGTGTGTGTGTGTGTGTGTGTGTGTGTGTGTGTGTGTGTGTGTGTGTGTGTGTGTGTGTGTGTGTGTGTGTGTGTGTGTGTGTGTGTGTGTGTGTGTGTGTGTGTGTGTGTGTGTGTGTGTGTGTGTGTGTGTGTGTGTGTGTGTGTGTGTGTGTGTGTGTGTGTGTGTGTGTGTGTGTGTGTGTGTGTGTGTGTGTGTGTGTGTGTGTGTGTGTGTGTGTGTGTGTGTGTGTGTGTGTGTGTGTGTGTGTGTGTGTGTGTGTGTGTGTGTGTGTGTGTGTGTGTGTGTGTGTGTGTGTGTGTGTGTGTGTGTGTGTGTGTGTGTGTGTGTGTGTGTGTGTGTGTGTGTGTGTGTGTGTGTGTGTGTGTGTGTGTGTGTGTGTGTGTGTGTGTGTGTGTGTGTGTGTGTGTGTGTGTGTGTGTGTGTGTGTGTGTGTGTGTGTGTGTGTGTGTGTGTGTGTGTGTGTGTGTGTGTGTGTGTGTGTGTGTGTGTGTGTGTGTGTGTGTGTGTGTGTGTGTGTGTGTGTGTGTGTGTGTGTGTGTGTGTGTGTGTGTGTGTGTGTGTGTGTGTGTGTGTGTGTGTGTGTGTGTGTGTGTGTGTGTGTGTGTGTGTGTGTGTGTGTGTGTGTGTGTGTGTGTGTGTGTGTGTGTGTGTGTGTGTGTGTGTGTGTGTGTGTGTGTGTGTGTGTGTGTGTGTGTGTGTGTGTGTGTGTGTGTGTGTGTGTGTGTGTGTGTGTGTGTGTGTGTGTGTGTGTGTGTGTGTGTGTGTGTGTGTGTGTGTGTGTGTGTGTGTGTGTGTGTGTGTGTGTGTGTGTGTGTGTGTGTGTGTGTGTGTGTGTGTGTGTGTGTGTGTGTGTGTGTGTGTGTGTGTGTGTGTGTGTGTGTGTGTGTGTGTGTGTGTGTGTGTGTGTGTGTGTGTGTGTGTGTGTGTGTGTGTGTGTGTGTGTGTGTGTGTGTGTGTGTGTGTGTGTGTGTGTGTGTGTGTGTGTGTGTGTGTGTGTGTGTGTGTGTGTGTGTGTGTGTGTGTGTGTGTGTGTGTGTGTGTGTGTGTGTGTGTGTGTGTGTGTGTGTGTGTGTGTGTGTGTGTGTGTGTGTGTGTGTGTGTGTGTGTGTGTGTGTGTGTGTGTGTGTGTGTGTGTGTGTGTGTGTGTGTGTGTGTGTGTGTGTGTGTGTGTGTGTGTGTGTGTGTGTGTGTGTGTGTGTGTGTGTGTGTGTGTGTGTGTGTGTGTGTGTGTGTGTGTGTGTGTGTGTGTGTGTGTGTGTGTGTGTGTGTGTGTGTGTGTGTGTGTGTGTGTGTGTGTGTGTGTGTGTGTGTGTGTGTGTGTGTGTGTGTGTGTGTGTGTGTGTGTGTGTGNTATAATATCAATGGAGCCCAGCATGTATTGATTATTTTCACAAAAAGTTGTATTGAAATTTAACTAATTTTAATAATTTTAATAAATTAATTATCATAATATAATATACTTCAAGTTTATTAACACTGAATATTGAATAATCGTGGCTTTCTTTTATTATTATCACAAAAAAACTTAATTGACATAACAAAGGAAACTTTGGTCCGACTGCTGGTTTGTGTTTCCTTAACTAAATTACAGAATTAGTTATTTATTAAAAAAATTAATTAAACTTCAATATCAATACTTTAAATTATAAGGCATAATTTTTGGAGAATCCAGCAAATTCATATTATGAATTTACTAATTGCATAACTTTTTAACTAGTTTTATCTAAGAATATCCCCCCTCCCCAAAAAAAAAGCTATTAAAGTCGTTATAATGATGTCAATAAAGGCGTGGGCATGTTTGTGTGTTAGTTATGTGATTATCTGCACCCAACTATCCACCGATGGGTGTGTATGTACACATTAGATAATATAAAGATACATTAATATTATATGTTACAAAGTATTCTAATTAGTTTATTTTTTATTTTTCAGGTATGTGAAATAAACTTCTTTAACTTTTTTTTATTTGGTAAGTCCATCATCATATTAATGATCTGGAACAAATGTTATCTCCCTTATGGGGTAAATATTATTTTCATAAATATCGTTTATAACATTAGAATATATAAAAGCTACATAGTTGCATCGCTACTTCTTATATCTGTGGGAATTATTCAATGTTATAAAGATNCGTTAAGTATATATTTCTTAATACTAAATGTCTATATTTAAATATTTTTAAAAATAAATACCAATTTAAGGGAACAAAATTGATAAAATGGGTTTTTAAAAAATAAAAATATGGTAGGTATCGCTTTGTACCACAACCTCACCACAACCCACGTTGTCCATATAAAAAAATTTCTCCCAATTTCCAACCACTCAGTCATGAATCCTGATCCTAGTGACACGACGACTCCTCTCGCATATAATTTGATATCACATTACTATTATGACACTTCTATGTAATAATAATGTAAATCATTTAATTTTTTCTTTTATGTTTTTCTTATTACATTGTATCTCAACAGCCCTGAAGATGGCTTACAATGTAAACCGAAACGTTGGCAGATAATTANTAATTGTTTTTATTTATATTATTTTTCAACGTTTCTGAAAAGTGGCCGTTTATTTAGGAGACAATTTTTATATACAAGATATAATTGAAATTGTAAAACAAAAATAATTGAAGAATATTTACAGACCTAGTCCGAGAAAATGAATTTTGTTCGAATAAAAATAGGTCGTCAGGCCTTCTGTTTTTTGCATTTTATATTTGTAAAGTATATATTTTCATTATTCTTTTCTTTTTTTTTCATTCATTCATTTTGAGTAAGGTCGATTTAACTGTAGAAATGTACTTAGTAGGAAGCGATTAGGTGATTTGAATCTCTCTCTTTGCCCAGTTAGGGCGAAAACATGAGTGCAAGTAGTGAAATTTGATTGCAATCGTTTACGAAGAAGCAGCCGAATGGTGGGTTCATCAGCTGGCCTTGAAAACACTTAAAACGTAGCTATTAGTTCGGCAAGAGGAAAACAAGATATCCGTTTTCCTTTAATTTCGGGAATCACTCCTCTCTTGCATAACGAGGATTAACTTTAATGCAAGCAAACTAACATGTCACTGAGGAAGGACATTTATGCAGGATCCAAAAAAAGCAAACTTAACATAACAAATAATACTAACATGACATCAACAAGGTAATGAGCTGATGACACGTGAAGAGATACTGACGTTGCAGAACTTTTGTGATACATACTATTAAAATGACTGAACATACTTAATCTTGCAAAAGTAAGATAATCTTGGATGATCGGGCGGGAAGACGATGTCGGAGCTGTTGGTCATTTTGTGACGTCAATAAGAGATGTAGTCGAGCCTTCTAGGACCGCTTTTCATTGGTTGATAATCGAACATCCCCCAATTTAAGATATTTACGTGTAAGTGTGTGTTGGCTAGGGGAGTTTATAGCAGGTTGGCCATCTGTAATAAGGGGCTGTTCTCTTCATTACCTTAAGTTTGATTGGGAGATATTAAACAACCTAAAGACTTTTGTGTTTCACGTAACTATTAATGAACATAATTAGATATAAAATTCGTTAAGTATATATTTCTTAATACTAAATGTCTATATTTAAATATTTAAAAAAAATAAACACCAATTTAACGGAACAAAATTGATAAAATGGGTTTTTTTAAAATAAAAATATGGTAGGTATCGCTTTGTACCACAACCTCACCACAACCCACGTTGTCCATCTAAAAAATTTCTCCCAATTTCCAACCACTCAGTCATGAATCCTGATCCTAGTGATACGACGATTCCTCTCGCATATCATTTGATATCACATTACTATTATGACAATTCTATGTAATAATAATGTAAATCATTTAATTTTTCTTTTATGTTTTTTTTTATTACATTGTATCTCAACAGCCCTGAAGCTGGCTTACAATGTAAATCGAAACGTTGGCAGATAATTGAAAAATACACATTTTTTAAATAGTATTTTTTGGATCTAACTTAACCGAATCCAACAAATAAAACACCTGCTAATAATCTCTACGATCAAGAACTCTCATTTGACACAAATTAGTTTTTATTTCTTCAAACCCTAAGATGGAATCCTTATAAAAATTTAACAAACTTCAATACCAAACTTGTTTCTGACTTACATTTACTCAGACATTTCAAATTGTTTTTGGCAAAGCACTACTGTTTGTAAGGTATTTCCGAGAGTGTTCGTAACTTTCCAGACGTATCAGAGTTGAGACTTGGGCTGTTGGCACATCCGTATTGTCGGTCGCCTACGCGTACTTGAGGAGGCCGAATGAGTCAGCTGACTGCAGTATGAAACATTGACCGGGATTGGCCAACAACCAAAACACCCTTGAGCCCCTTTTAGCTCGGCCAGCCCATCCTCTTCTGACGTGATTGGGCTATCGGTGACAGCATACTGCTACAATTAGCCACCTATGAAAGGTAACCCTTAGTATGATTCATATTTAAAATAAAATCAACTATTTATTAGTATCGGAAAAAATAAATTAAAACTATTAGAATCTCAGAGATCTGGCAGAAGGTAATAACTTGTCAGAAAAATTAGTCAAGAGTTTTGGCCAGAATCAGAAATAAGATTAATTAATTAAAATTGGCCTGGATATTGTTTTATAAAATATAAAATAATTACCGAGCAGTTTTGGAGTATTTTATTTTTCTGATCCTGGCCGAAACTTTGACTAATTTCTCCAGCATAATACTCGACGGCCAACGAACCTCCAACCACAATAGCTTGTCATTTATTTCTACAGGTGGTATACTTTAGCAAATTCTGGTTCTGTGAGACGTACATTGTAAAATGACACAATAAATAAGTATTATTCAACTATATTCTGGTAATTATCTTCTTTTTCTCAATGTAAAGCGTAGGGTCTCAATTACATTTTACAGAATTGAAGTAGTAGATAATTTCCAAACATTGAAACAATTAATCATTCTGTCATGAGAAATAAAAATAATTAATTATTTATATCTCAAGAAAAAAANTCAATAGAAGGTAACTATGTAGAAAATAGGTAATGGGTCAAATTTGTGGTATTTTCTTATGGTTCTTAAGTAATTCTATATGGTAAAAGAGGTTGTATATTCGGGTAGAAGAAAATTAACAAGAAATATACAGATTTTTCATGTTTTTCGCGGATTCATGTGAGTCAAATGCGGGCATAAAAAAGAAAGTTTAGACTCGAGAGTTCCTTTGCAGCACGTAATGTAGAGTAAAATGACCTATCACGCCACACATCCCACCATACGACACGGACAACGAAATCTTTTCCAAACACACAGCTGTGATCGGTCGTGCATTAATTTTTATGCAAGCCTTGGCTCAGGCAACATGCTCATGACAGAATTTCAAGTCTCCCAAGGAGTTATTGAAACTAACTAGACGTGACAGCCTGGATTATTCAAGGTACGAAACATGTTTATTTCTGGGGGGGGGGGGGAGATTACTTCGCATAAGAAAGAATTTCCCACACAGGAGGCAGCGTATGATAAGCTAATTTCACATAAATACGGGCCAAACAAGACCTTTACAAAAGTCCAATGAAGGAAAAATTAATAGTCTTGCGCAAAATGTAAAATATTCCGTTGGACTTTCGTTTCTTTGAGTTATTTTGAAATTGAAAAATTAAAAATGGGGTTTAATTAACATGGAAAGTTCAAATAAACATATTCATCAACCAAGATGCTGGAAAAAGTATCTTAATCTCTCGGTTCCTGCGCGAAGAATTTTACTTTTAGCGAATCCCGAAAGAATGTAGCTGTTGAGATTGTTCTCACGACAGATTTTTTTCGGTATTTTCCCAAATCCTAAAAACTAGACACCATAAATGATACGTCACTGGTTCGTGCGTGAGCGAATAGGAATAGATTAGTTAAAACATCAGGTATAAGTATCTGTCCGACGTAGCAAACGCAATATTTATTTTAGAGCAAAGTAACTCAAAATATGTGTGCTTATTGTTCAAAGATATATTATATAAGTTACACAGTGAAACTGAACAATAGGAGAGGGAGTTTAACTTTAGATATATATTGATACATCATTTTAATTACTTATTGATAAATATATATTCCTAGCAGAGGGTGTAAGAAGTGTTTTTATAAAATGTCTTTATATTTTTTGGGGAGGTTGGGGAGAGGGGATTTATTTTAGCTCTTTGCTAAAAGGAAAACTACAAAAAGTCAAAAACGATGGTAGGAAAAAAACCACCCACACGTACAGAAATACAATGGAATGAGGCAGTAAAATACTGCCAAGGCCCCCAAGTCTCCTACCTGAATTGGTCCGGACAGCAGGAATGCCAGTTTCAGTCATTTTCCGCTGCTGGGGAAGCAACATGTCTCTTAAATAAACGGTCTGTTGCCTGCACGGTCATGCTTTAACTTGGTAATCAACTGAAAATTGTAAGGGGATCATATGTCTTCATTTTCTAGATACAACATTATCTAGAACTAAATAAAATTAGAAGAAATATGCAAAGTGTCTTGGAAATAAAGTGTAAAAAATTCCAATAAAATCATCTTTGTGATTTAAACAGAACTAATTTCAAGGATTTATACTCTTAAGAAGATTTGAAATAAATTACAAATCTTTTGTGAGCCTTTTAAGTACTAGCATGTACAAAAGTTAGAAGACATGCAAATATGGGATAAGATTTCTTATGTAATATTTTACCAACATATTTTGTATTCAAACTTCAACCATAGTATTTGTGCTGTTCAACTTAATTTTTCACAATAAAGTGTTTATATACAATTTAAGGGAAAATATTTTCTGCCACTGAGGGATTCGAACCCTTGTGACTACACTAGCCAGACTTGCTAATCTACTTACTTTTAATAGTGATACATAATTTGGAGGGAGATTTGGAATTGTTATATTTCTGAAAGGCAGAATCAGCACAACGAACAGGTACTGCTGTAAGTTTAAATCTATTAATCTTACCCTCTGGGATAATATTCGTTCAAAACCAACACTTGGAAAACTCCAGCAAGAGAATGTGAGAAACTTGCCAATACTTAAGCTAAGCCGATGATCCACAAACAGGATCATAGCCTTACGAGGATGCGGGCTGAAGCCTAGGAAGGTTCATTGGGCAAGAAGCCACTTCATCATTCACTTGGGAGTAATACCTTCAGGACGGGGGGCAGGCAAATGAAGGCTTCATTTAGGACAAGGGCAGACAGCTAAGCAAGGGAGAGAACGGAAATACCTTCTTGGGGAGCTAGGTAGGATTAGGACAGCCCGTACACAAGGCACTGCATTGTCTGGCCCTGCTCCCACCAGATCCCTTGGACGCTCACCAACTCTTCCCACAACCCACTACACAAGAGTGTATGTAGTGTTCGGCCTAGAGAGTGCGCTGGGCGTGTGGGTTTGTGTGCGTTCAAGCGCCCGTGTGTAGAAAGAAGGAGAGAGGAACAGGTATTACATCTATAATTTTCATAAAATTGTTACAAATCAGAAGCCATTCTAGGGTGGCTATAACACATAAATATACATAAGATATCGTATTTTTTATTAGATGTTTTTTGTTGGGGTTCGGTCAAGGTAGATCCAAAAAAAAAATTTAAATCTCAAACCTTTTGAAATCAATATGAGTTACTGACAGATAATCCGGTAAATGTGGATGTATGATGGAACATGATACATGATGATTGCTACGAAGTTTGCATGGAATGTTGTAAGGCTGGAATTCCATTTGAGTTATAAGGCTTGCGGCAGGTTCAAATCCTTGTACCTGAACAAGACTTAAGGAGAAATGAAAGCTCTTCCAGAGCCATGGATATTTAAAATTGGATGTAAACCTGTACATAGCCCCACCCACAATGACATCATTCATGCAATGACAATATTTTTGTAGTGAGACAAATAATCAAAAAAGGAAAAAATTATCTAGATATGTTTAGGACCTGCCCAAGGAGGATGTGATAATATCTTAGGCATATCATATTTGGTTTATTTAGAAAGTTGAATATCAGATAATACTCAGAGAAAGAAATCCTTAGCTTGTTCCTAATTGGATGGGAATCGTTATGTTGAATAAGAACGATCCACATTAAAATGTATTTTAATATTTTTTTAATTTCAATTTCTTGTTTTTTTTCAAAACATCATGCAGCCATAAATGAGTGAAGAAGCAAATTGAATAATTGTCCATAACTGAGAATAAATTTTCTCAGAAATCCTTACATGTGTGAGAGTATAAGTATCCGTAATTGGTAGAAAAAATGAAACAGATGGATGAGTACGTTAATAGATGAAATGGATTAACCACTCGGTTCAGGGGGGGGGGGGGGTTAAAAGGAGTTCAAAATTATAAATCGCTATCCTAAGATGATTTTAGTTGGGGTTCGGTCGAGGTAGATCTAAAAAACACAAATTAAAAAAATGTATGAAGGATTATCTGCCAACGTTTCGGCTTACATTGTAAGCCATCTTCAGGGCTATCATGAAGATGAGAGAGGACGTCCTGTCCCTAAGTTCAC
>JHQO02132468.1:0-12684 GCA_000696205.2 Oncopeltus fasciatus | reverse complement strand
TATAATATTTTAATTCCTCCCAGTTTTTAATAAGGATTTTTTATAAATTATTTAAGCTATGATTTAAATAATTCCGATAATGAAAGCATATTCAGGCTTAAATATAACTTTATTTAGATCTATTTCCATAATTGTCAACTTTTCCTTTGCCCCCTTGATATTTCAAACTTTAAAGCCTTTCCAATTATTAAATATAAATTGACTGAAGACTGAAATCTCAATGGCCTGAAAAGGCTTTAACTTCCTATTGGCAATCCTGTTTTGATAATTCCAGGACATAAGGGAATCCAGGGGGAAGAGAGAGGAAATATAGGACTGTTTTAGGAGGGCAGTACACAGAAAATGGACACCAATCATCTGTAGGGTACCAAACTCCTTAGATAGGATTTAAGCCTCCCGACACACGCTGTTGATAACCTACTCTGAAAATAAGTCATTGCCTACAGTTCCAAATAATTTATCGAATTTTCCAAAAATGTCTTAAATTAACCCAACCAAGATATTTACTTATTACTCCTCGCAGGACATGGTTCCAAATGGGAGAGGGAGTTTTGCAGAAGAACTATTTTGAAAAATCATTTATTTCTCAGCTGTTGCTAATTTGAAAGAAAAAAAAATCATTTTCAGTATGTTTTACTAAATGCAATGTTTTTCTTATGTTTATTTTTCAATTATTTTTTTTAAAAGTAATTGGTATGGTTAGTGTTATGGACTAGGGACTAAGATTACTAAGCTACATCATCTCCATTTAGCTTATAAATTATAAATTAGTCATTGCATTTTAGTTTGTCAATTTTTAATTATGAGTAAATTAGCTATTTAATTTATTTTATTGTATTTGTTTAATTTTATTAAGTAAATGAATTATTTATTTATTTAAATTTAAAAGATAAATTTGATAGAGAAATTTGTTTCCTTTACGCTAGTATGTATTACGTTGGTAAAATTATTTCACTTTGAACATGGCCAAAGTTAGCTCATTAGGAGCTAATGAACGAGAGATGTGTTAATAGTTTGTGTGGGAGGAATAAGAGATGTGGTGAAAGGTAAAAAGAGAATGTGGGAATTAATTGTGCGTGGAATAGACTGAGGTGGAGAGAACATGAGGAGAAGAAAGAGAGAGAGGAGTGCTCAAGGAAGTGCATGTGTGAGTGGGAGTGTTATAAAGAGGGGAGAAGGCATTGAAAGGGTTAATAGGAAAGGGCGAGGGAGAGGGAGGAAGGAAGATCAAGTGACCGAGAGCGAGGAGTGAGAGTAGAGGGAGCGATAAGGGATGGCGAGAGGGGTGGGGGGAGGGTAAGGGTCGAGAGTGGGGGATCGATGGGGATGCTGTATTGGGGTGTTGTCATAGAGACGGTTGGTGGTAGAGGGGGTGCAGGGCCAACCCTGTCTGTAGTACGCCCTTAGTGCAGTCTGCAGCGTCTCCCTCTGTCTGTCTTCCTGACACTGTTGTGGCTGGTGCCGTGCGTGTACTTTCCGGAAGTGCTTTGTCATGTAGCTTGAGTTAAGTAGATTCTGTTCTTAAAAGATCCAGTGTACAAAAGTGCGTGTGTTGTGATTGTGCGTCGGTGTTCATACTGCTAAAATATATATTTCCTATCAAGCAAAATACCCTTTCCTGGAATAGCGGTTTGCTCTTTTCGGCGTTATCTCTCCTCATTCTCTGGCCTTTCCATCGGTGCGATAAGAGGGTTCTTCGGCAAAGATAAGGCTGGAGCCGGTGCAGCAGTACACGAAGATGCAGCGAGAGGTGCCGCCGGATGCTGAGGACTGTAAGGAAGGCCTGGAAATGACTTCCGCCTGTCTTGTGCAGACTCTTTGTCAGAGACTGGCTCTCACTCTCTGGCAGACCGCTTTGCACCTAAGGACGCAGAAGGTACTTGGGAATTCTTTCTTAGATCCTTGATAATGCTTGGTTTTGAGTAAATCACCTTCGACACTCTTAAAGTCACTTGCATCCACAAGAATAAGATACTTTTCAGTATGCTTTTTAGGAGCTTAATCACTAAATAATGATTTATTTAATCACTTAAATAATTATATTAATTTTAGGGTGTTATCCAACGTTAAATTTTCCAAAAGAAATGCAAAGGGTGCCAGAAAAAAAAAATTATTTTTTCTAGCTCCCTTTGCATTTCTTGTTGATTACTTACTGGGCTTTCTTACACCTCCAGGAAGGTTAAAAGATAGGTAATCTCCCTAAGTTTTCTGACCGGCACTTAATTCTGTGCAGATTAGTATTCTTTCTGCTTTCCTACAGGCCTTATATCTATTAATAATAATTTGTTTTCATACAGGTACTTACATCTGTACAGATTTGTTATTCCTTCTTTGATTTCATACCGGTACATACTTCTATACAAATTGGTATTCTTTCTTTAATTTCATACAGGTACTTACTTCTATATAGATTGGTATTCTTTCTGTTTCCCTAACGGCACTTACTTCTGTACAGATTGGTATTCGTTCTAAGGTTTCATAAAGGTACTTACTTCTGTACAGATTTGGTATTCTTTCTGTTTCCTTACCGGCACTTACTTCTGTACAGATTGGTATTTATTCTATGGTTTCATACAGATACTTACTTCTATACAGATTTGGTATTCTTTCTGTTTCCTTACCGGCACTTACTTTTATACAGATTGGTATTCTTTCTGTTTCCTTACCGGCACTTACTTCTCTACAGATTGGTATTCATTCTAAGGTTACATACAGGTACATACTTCTATGCAGATTGGTATTCTTCCTATGTTTTAATGCAGGCACATATTTTTATACTATTCTATCAGTTTTCATAAAGGCACTTAATTCTATATGAATTGGTATTTTTTCTAAGTTTTTATACAGCCACATACTTCTATATTTCTTCATTCACGATTTTCTATATTTACATAATTATCTATAAAGATAGGTAACTACCTAGGTTTAAATAAAGACCCAATAAGATAATACTAATAAATGATTTTTTTTCACACAGATAGATATTCTTATTTTTTCATACAGCCTCTTACCTATTCATTCCATGATTTCATGGAAGCACTTACTGATAAGTTATCTTCCTGTGATTCCTTACTGACTCTTAGTCAATTCAAAGAGATAATTTGTGGATTTGTAGGGTTTCCTAAAGGCAGTTATATTTAAACCGTATTATTATCTTCATGTGGGTATACAAATCTTCAATTTTCAAAATAAAGTTTTCATTACTGCCTTCGATAAATGTATTTGACCCTTATTCCGGTAAGATGAATTTATTGTTTTATTATAAATTGCACACAATCCTCCACAGATCGTGCATATAGCTGTGATATATTAATGATTTATATTTTACTCCAATTCATCTTTTAAAGTCCTGCAGCAATCACTTCATCACTTCGTCCTGCCAAACTGCATCATTTTTCCTAATTTTCGATGTAAGAACTCTGGGCAAAACAAGGTGTATACCCCCAATTCCTTTAATTTCCTATATGTCCTTTTTTTTTCTTATCTCCTGGCCTTTTTGATATATGAAATTTTATCCTTCGTCCTTAAGTTAGGGAAAAGTTTGTTGCTTTTCTAAAGTTTTAAAAAACTGTTTTTCTTTGGAGTAATTCTACTGTCCACAGGTAATATTTCACTGAGCTGCAGAAAGTTTTTCAACGAACTGATTTTGAATTATACAATATATTTTTTATTTATTTTACTACCATTACATTACATTTTTTTTTTTTTTTTTTTTTTTTTTATTTTTTTTTTTTTTTTTTTTTCTTTTGAGGTAACTAACTAATTTATTCAGGGCCCTCAATTAAGCTCCTCTCGTCAAATCAATAAATCACTTCATTGAAGATCTTTTACTATGTTCTTTGAAGATTTAGTGGTGTCCCGTAAATTTATTTTTAAATCATTAGGGCACTTAATTAATAGTTTCTTGTTTAGTAAATAGTTATGACATTAGAACTAGATTTACTTCAGCTATAAACCCATTAAAATTTTATCAAATTGCCTGTATTTTGCTTTTAGCAGATTTCCCATTGGGAATTCAAGCTATTCATTTCGGTACTATGACGTGACATTCGAAAAATTTCACTGCTCTTCTCTGATCCTAAATTGCTGAAGCTGAAAATATAATCCGTTAAAATTATTATAATAATTATACTAAATCAATGATATTTCAGTTTCTTTATGCAAATCGTTGGATATATTCAATTATGGTTGGGGGTGATTAGAGAGATACCAAATAAATACAAAATCTTAATATGTTCATTTTATTTAGCTTAACGAAAAAAAAATGATAGAAAAAAAGTAGGTGTAGAATGTAATTTCGAGTTTTCGGCGGGCTCACTAATTTTTATAATATAGCAAACAGAGAAAACCTATGTGTATCTGATAGCTACAACTTACCCTTGGTTGACTCGATGAATGATACAGTTTTTGGAGTGTCTGACATTCCCAGCCCCCTAAATTTTATTAAAATCAATGTCACAACTCCATATTATTGCAAGAATATCGTTTGTCATATAAACTTCGAGTGAACAATGGCTGAAAAAATGTGCCTCAGCTAATCAAAGCTGCATAAACTGGGATTTATTATATTTCATTGAGAATGGTTGTAAATAAGGGTAAATGGGATATTTGATCTTACATTACGGTTAGGGCAGTGATAGTAAAAAGTAAGAACACTAAGGCTGGCTCTAGACTGGCTGGGTAAAAAGTGAGGAGGAAGGGCTTTATAGTAAATAGTGTTCTATTTAGTATAGAGGCCTTAGTAAAAGAGTTCTTCGTCAAAATATTACTCCTATTTGATAGTGGATCCAACTTTTTAAAAAAATAAATCTGAAAAAAATATATATTTTCCCTTCAAGTCCTTATTATCATCTATTTCTTCGAGAAACAATACTGCTTCCCCTCATACCAAAGAATGTATGTATCTAAATTCCATTGTGAATCGTTTAACTAATTCCTGATAAGCAGGGTGCCAGCTATGTTCGCTCGTGTAAGAGAAAATATGGTTCAGATGAACTTAAATTATTTGGATAAAATAAAAATTGTTAAATTTTATTTATTAATTAAGTAATAATCTCAATCAGAAACANTCATTGTGCATTGTAGACAATGCTAGGACAACCTTATTTGGTTTTGCTTTATATGAAACCATTGTTTCAGTTTTTGTAAAAGCAAACATGCTGCTCTTTAGAGGTCTTCTTTTGGTTACCAGGAAGGAAGGTGGGATTTCTTTTTTATTTTTTCTGATGGTCCCAACAAGCGTGGTATTTTTTTCAAATAATTCTTTGGCAAGTGGGATGGACGTGAAATAATTATCCATAGACTCATTATGATGAACGGGAGAAAAAAAAGAAAAAGCGAGAACTCGCGCTGTGAGGGAATTGCTCACGGTCTAGACTTTGTTACAACAACGTTCCTCTAGCGACAATAACAGTAGACTGGGAGGGAAGATATTTACACCACTTGTAAACTAAAACTGAAAACTCAGCTAGACGAAACAACGGATCCCCCACTCCTCCCACTTGAGTTTTACAGGAGTTTTTCGTTAAGCGTGAGGGGAATGCTCACGGCGCGAGTTCTCCCGGGTTAAATCAAATTAAGTATTAAATTAGATACCTAAAATTACCTATCAGCGAAGGTCTTATAAGACTTATAAATTTTAAATTTTTCACAGTGAATTCAGCTTTTTTTTCTTTTATTTACAGTTTTCATAATTATACTACTATAGGTTAAATGAAATAATAAATATAGCAAACCATGGCTATTACTATATTCCTTCAGTCCCTCAAATCAATATAAAGGATAACACTTGTAGAAAGGACAATGTAAACAAAGAGGAAAAAAAAAAGGTTAATAGGATCAGAATAAATGTAATATACATAAATGAGGATTCGTGTAATATTTTGCCTGTTTCAGCTATTTTAATAAATTAAATCAGAAACACCTTCAACCGAACATCGGCACTGCTGTTCATAAGACATTTTGTGTACATTGCGGTAGCTGTCTGACATTTTTAGATAAGGTTTTCATGATACAAACATAAAACATAAGCATTTGTTTTGGCAATCGAGCAATTGTTATTTAGATAGATATATTTAAGGATTGTGCGAAATACATAAGTATATATATGTATAAGTATATAATGCATAAAACTGGCGTTAATGGACCTCAGATTGCCACGCCTTTAAGAAAAAATAAATAAATAAAATTAAAAGAGAATACTAAATATTTGAGGAAACAAATCACTCTTTGTTAGAAACCTATGTGATAAAGGGTTCATTTGCCTGAAATTTTAGCATTCCTTGTGAATTATTTACTTATTTCTTATCCCNGAGCCCACCCCTGCCACCACCTAGCCAGGGGGAGGAACACTGCGTGTCAAACCTCTCTCCCTGATTGTAGGGTAGACTAGGCAATGTGTCAGGCAAGAGGGGAAGTTGTCCAGGTGTACAGTGCCTGTACGAAGTAATGTAACCGTGGCGAGATCCAAACCCGCGTTTTTTTTATTATTAGCCAGCTGTGCTTACGTGGGCCCTAATTCCGTCTTGTCATAAACTTTTTAGTAATAGGAACTTAATAATATGTATTATTACATTATTTTTATGTATGTTATTTTGGACTCTGAAATTAACTACTTTATTACTTATTAAATAATTTAAAATTCTCTGTCAAAATAAGCATTGTTATACAATAAATGCAAGGAGATAGAATAAAAAAATCTTATCACCTCAGCCGGGACCTTACCACCGCCTTGCATTTATTTTATAAAATTGATGTGGGATTAAATATATCAACTAATATAGTATATAAACAATTGTTATGTGGATTTTATTTAAAGGAATAGAGTAAATTGTTATTTTATGGAAATTAACTAAGTTCTTGAAGGACATTTATGGGCCAGAACTTTACATTTCTTTTAAAAATTGAAGTGGATCTAGAACTCAATAATAATAATTAACTATAATTATTTCAAGCAATTAATGAGAGGGAATAGAATAAAAAATCTCTCTGTCCCAGTCAGGACTCGAACCTGGATCTCCTGGAGAAGAAACACTTTAGCAAGTCCATGTAGTCAGTTTGAGAGAGTTCAGGGGTTGCAGACGTAGAAGAAAAGTGTCAGTAAAACGCCCTGAATGAAAATACCCGTGCGCTGATGATGTTACACCTGCACTGAACGCACGGTGTGTACTCCTGTACGACCTACCTAGGTCGTCTGCGGACGGAGGAGGTCTGTCTGCACAGCTGGAGGGTGCAGCGACCCCACCTGATGGCCAAGGTCACGGCCACCATCAGTCAGTCGATTCCCGCCAAAACCGCTCTCCTTCCCGCCAACCACTCCCAGCTGACTGCAATCTGCTGTACCGAGTTTCCTTTGACAAATACTAGGAGGGTTGTTCATGTCACACAAGTCCTACAAAAGTAGATTTTATTATTTATATTTGATACCTTCATGTCTTAGAGAATAAGGAATGAGCTAATCTGATATAAATTGTGGAATAATTTGTTTTGTTTTTTAAATGTGTTTCAGCAGTTGTAATTTTCATTACCAAATCATGCCGGTTTTTCCTTCTTATTTTATATTGTTTCAAAAATCCTTGTTATCGGCCTACTAAGTAGATGTCTAAAATAGGGTCCTTGAGAATCACACATACACTGGTATATTCTTACGATCGTGAGAAACATAGATGTTTGTCACATATAGTGCTTACTCCCAAGGACATTGTTCCTCACATCCTGTCTAAGGAACTAACACTTTCTGTCAAAAGGAATTCAGACGTTTGAAGTAAGCATTTAAATGAGTGAAGGACCTCTTTCACTACTGGTCTTATGTCGTTCTTTTCAGTCAAAGTGTTCCTCCCACAACTTCCCAAAGCACTGTCTGTCAAAGTACATACCTTAAAGGGATTTCCCTTACTTCTGGTTCAAAGTCCTTAATTTCCCTCAAAGCATTTTCTGTTGAAGTAAGTATTTAATGAGAAAAACGCGCATAGCGTCACACAGCTCTCATACTTTTTCTTTAAATTTAAATTTAAATTTCATTTTAATCCGTTAAATTTGTTACTTTTAGTGTGTATATGTAATTATATATATATATATAAACATTTCAATGAGCCATATTTTTAGTTTTTGAATGTAGGATCGGTGAAGATTCATAACCAAATTTAGTATCATGATTAACCTTTAAATTTTAAAAACAAAATATGACTCAGACTCACTATGCTTTGACTAAATTTTCTGACAGAAGAGAACAACTAATGTTACAAGAGTCATAACGCCGAACATTTCGTGGGGCTGCGGGTTCGCTTTCCAGCCTGGGCAAGTTTTTATGAAGAAAAAAAATAAAAACAAATAAATAACTAAAAAGAAATATAGATGTTTAGAATAGTATGATATGATAGGGCTATCTCTAGGACCTCTATGGCCGTAAGTGGTTTTCTGGGAGGTAAAATAGTAAAAAAAAAACAATAAAATAAATAAAAAATTGAACTAGTTATTTGAAAATTTATAGTGTATCTCCTTTTTTTCTATTTTTTAGCTTTGAAAAAAAAAAGATATATCGTACATGAAATAACTTAAATTTCGAGTAAGATTTGTTGCCATTCTTCAGGAGTGCAATGTTAGAAATAATTATAAATAAATGAAAATCGAATAGTTGCAATTAAAGTTCCCATGAAAATGGTTTTCTCTAAATACCAAAGACTGTAAACTGAATAGATAACTGGTCGGATACACGCCCCCAAATACCGAGAGCTCTGTCATGGCGAAGAAAGACATCTGTTCAGGACTAGACATAAATACATTTTTGGCATTTGGCAAAAGAGAAGGGGTAGGTGTTGAGAGAAGAGCTGATAAGAGATGTCCACCCTTCCCGTTCCCCCGCCAGTGGCTGTCAACAATTTAGGCGATAGTCTGGAAACAATTCCACATTTGTAGTTCTGCACAAGGCGAAGGCAAGTCTGCTAGCAACAGTTCTATCTTTAGCAATGTATATTTAGCGAATTTCCTTCAATAGTCTTCCGAAATACTGAACAATTATGACATTATGAGTTTTAGTAGTAGTTGTCACAATGAAACATTTTATTAGAACTGTTTATAAAGTAATCTAAAACTTGAAAATAATATTTATTAATTATATTTATAGTATTTTTATTCTGAGGCGATATAAATAAGAAGAATGTATTTTTTACTTAAACGCATTTTTGAAATGTATTCCGATGTGTTGGCTCTTATCGGAGGAAAAAAAGAAAGCCTTCCTTGGTTCTTGTGGCCATCGGACACGATTTCATCATCTTCCCATGTAAGTCTGGATCGTCCCTGGGCTCTTCTGCCCTGCACTTTGACCTCAAGTGTGGTAAGGACCAGCTCATCGTCATCATCATCATGGCTAAACTCCCCGTCCATACAGTTGTGGGTCAGTTGCACAGAGCCTCCTCCGGGACACTGTCCTCTGTGGGCGTCCTCCACTCTCCCTCTTTGAGGACACGATTTCCTTAAATTATCTTCCCATGTAAGTCTGGGTCGTCCCTGGGCTCTTGAGCCCTGCACCTTGGCCTCAAGTGTGGTAAGGACCAACTCTTCGTCATCATCATCATAGCTAAGCTCCCCGTCCAAACAGTTGGGGATCAGTTGCACAGAGCTTCCTCCAGGGGGCTCTGTGCTCTGTGGAAGATTTCTGTTCATCATCTTCCCATGTAAGCCTGGGTCGTCCCTGGACTCTTGAGCCCTGCGCCTTGGTCCCGCGAGTGGTTAGGGCAATCCTTTCAGTATCCCTTCTTATGTGGTGCCCAAACCTAGGGAGCTTGCCTATTCCATACATTTTCTGAGGGGGAGGGGGGGCCGTCCTATGTAGGCCGCCTCGATGTTCTGGACGGTAGGTACTACCTAACTTACTTATACTAAAAATTAAAGTGTGTATATATTTATACATATAATAAAACACGCACGCACGTGCCCTTTTAATACCCTGTAGGAATGANCAATTGTGAGAGGATCATCTTCTGGAAATCTGAGTTTTCTTTGCTAAGCATAAGCGAAAATGTTCCGCAATTTTGGGTAATATCTGAGAAGATGGCAAGAATGACAGGATGCTTTCAGAACGTAATCCTTCAGTAGATTTTATCTGTCAGTCATGAATATTTGATCCAGCTGGCACGACGTCCCCTCTCGCCTTCACGATAGCCCTGAAGATGGCTTACGGTGTAAGCCGAAACGTTGGCAGATAATAGAAAAAAGTACATTTTTGAATGGTATTTTGGATCAACGTTGACTGAACACCAACAAAAAACATCTACTAATAATCTCTACGGTCAAAAACTCTCCATTTGATCTTAATCCTTCATTATTTTTATGATACGAGAGAATGGTTCAGGCGACTGCTCAACTGTAAGAGTCTGTTGGTTGAGAGGAAATGATCCACATCTCCAGTGTGGCTTAGGAAAACTCCGGATAGAGCTATTTCTCCAGGACGAGCTCCAGCAGAGCGGACTTGCTTTATGTGCCTGTCTGTGTGCTTGTCGTAGAGCTGTTGTATTGTTGTTTTGTTCTCCAGCTGTGTGCTCTGATTGCTCCTACATCGGCCTTGTACCCATTCCTTTCTGCTGCATTGTCCATGGCGTACATATGTCGCTGGTCCCTTTCTTTGTCCAGTCCGCTGGCTGACCTGCTGTTGTTGGATTCGTTTTGCTCGAGTATTTGATTGGCCTATCATGAGCGCTTTCAAAACCAATGATTCCATCCTAGGAGCTCAGTCACCTTATACCAATAAGTGTTCCTGCGTTTGGCAACTCAATAGTACAGTTAAAGCTACCAATTCAGGAGCACATATTATAAGGTGACTGAGCTCTGAAGATGGAATATCTAATTCTGAAAGCGCTCAGTAATTAGAGAAATATATATATATATACATAAAGTTCGAAGTATTGAATATTAATTGATAATTTTAATTGTCATCAACTTCGCTGCCAGAGTAAATAATAGAATATTAAAATTACATTTTACTCTTACACCTTCTTTTCGTCATGCAAATATAAGGAAGTTATTACTATTTTAAATTTTGTTCTTCCTCTAAACACCTGCCCCTTCCTCCTCATTTCAGCATCTCATCTAAAGGTTTGGATGCATGTTCCTAAGACATAGATGTTTATAATGGAGTGGAAACTTGTAGATATCGTCTCTCTCCATTATTCTAAGCAGTTGAAATGGAAGCTAATATATATATATAGGCGTTTCTCATAACATTTTNATGTATTCATTTATTTCAGTCCTACCCATTACACAATGTATTTGTACAAGCTATTTCAACCCTTTAGTCCCCTGAAAAAGTTAGTGTTGAGTTCCTTCCACTGTGAAAGCCCAGCTAAACCTCTAAAGAAAACGTACTCTCAAGCTATCTCCCAGGTCAGTAGCTTCCGGAGCGGATTTCTCTCGGTTTACCCCAACCCCTGCGTGACGGACTAGAATTACGGTCAGCACAGATGGTGGTAAGTCGGTGGTTGTTGCAGGGGTTAGCACCTGGACAGGGGGCAGATGTTTCGGGGATGTCCGGTTGCTGCAGCTGATGTGTGTATGTCTGCTGCTCTCTGTTGTCACAGCACCTGATTCCTCTAGAGAAGAGATGCACTGTATTTAACTCCTCTTTCCTTAAGGATTACTCCTTACTAAAGTTCCTCTTATTCCCACAAACGAAACCAATGCAATTATTTGTTTTTGGAAAAGTCTTCTATTTCTTTAATGAATTAAACGAATAGAAGTTAAATATATGGCCCTTAAATATAGAATATTAAGTTTTAATCATTTTGTGACTATTAATTATATTCTTGAATTTTGAGATACACTATATTTAATTCTTATTTTATCCGAAGATTATTTTCTATTCTTTATTGGGCAGTGATTTAACAAATCATTTATTTACCTTAATGATATACATAAAAAAAATAGAAACTTTTCTTGCTCACGTACCTAGATAGGGATGTACCTATATAGTCACTGAAATTATAAAATCTAAAACTCGAGTCAGAATTGACGACCCTGTCTTCTTACTGCAAAAAGTCTGTAGGGTGTAGAGGTTAGCGTTAAAGGGTAGTCCTTTCAGTATATTAAAAAGAAAAAAATGTATTCAGGAGCTATTTGAAAAATCCGAGACAAATATCCTGCGTAATAAAAACATATTTCCCTCCTCTCCATCCAAGCCAGACATAAGAACGACCGTGGAGCGTAGAAAATTGTCCACTAAAGCTTGATCTAGACTGGCTGAGAGTGGGGGAAGCTGTATTAGGAAACATTAATTATTTACTATTAAGAATGTTATAGGCGTTTCTCATAACATTTTTGTAGAATATTAACATATAAAAATTATATTTTTCTCACAATATGTTATCTAAAATTTTTCGTAACTCAAATACATGTTTAGAATGGGGTGGCAACCTGTAGTTAGCCCCTCTTTAGCTTGAAAGGAAGGCTAACAAAAAATAAAATCAGAATAATGCTACGATTATATATTTTTCTCTCCTTCTATACTCCACTCAGTCAGATAAATTGTTTGAAATATTGAATAGTTAATTAAAAAAATTAAACTCAATTTAAAAAATAGAACAGGACCCAGGTCCTACCTTATACTCGAAAACACTTTCTTAAATATCTTAAGATTTAAAATTTTGGTCTGTATCCTTATTTCTCCTAGCTACAGTTTTATGTATGCATATATAT